>JANHQD010002809.1:0-18809 GCA_024721195.1 Marasmius sp. AFHP31
CTCGTCATCGACTAGCAACAGCAGCCACAAGGGCGCTCATTGTTGACAGCAGCCATAACGGCGCTCGTCAATGTAGTAGGGCTAACCGGGGCCCATAACCTGTAGAGCCGGCATGACGCCTAGCGCAGTGGACTACTACATTACTACAACTACTACTTACCAGGAGAGTTGAGAGAGTTATAGAGGCGAGACGTAGAAGCTCAAGCACACTGTAGATTCACGTAGAGAACTACCAGCTTATATACATGTAGAATGAATGTAACTACCATAAAGAGATATCCAATAGAAATTGTACATATGGAGCATATAGAACAATGGAACAGACACGAAGTACTGTCCCGCATAATCATACTGCGGGAGAAGTGAACCGGGACTGATTAAGATCTAGGCCGCGGATTCAACAACCAGCAAGAAACCCTTTCACTGTCAACTCATATCTAAGGAGCCTGAAGCTTACCTCGTACAAGAACCATTGAGGAATAAAGACGGGAGGAATGCCCAAAGAAGAGCGTGAGTAGTCATGGAGGTCGTGACCAGAGCGTGTTGACCCTAACCCATAAAGTAAGGCATCGGGACTAGTGATCGGTTAATACACGCCTGCCATCAAAATTCGGGCCAGAACTATGAACACCGCGCAAAAGCTGGGGTGAATCCCCGCCCCATATTCATGATGTGTTTTTTTTAATCATCGAGTGGTTGTCTACTATTACGTCACTCACTCTCGAGAGTCATCTGTCTTTCCCGAAGCACCTCGAATACCACCGAGGGACCCCTCTACTCAACTCGGTCACCGGTGTGTAGTCAGGAGGAGGAAGCGCGGAGGGATTCGAGTTGCTTTTATTATGATTCACCCCAATAAGCGCCTCAGGCTACATAATGAGAGCTCTAACTGGAAGCTTTCCAAGCAACTTCCGCGTGGCCATATCCCTATCCCCACCCTACACTCTCTTATCTTCAACAGGGAAGGGAAAGAACCCGTCCATGCGTATTTCCGATCCTTCTTTACCTTACTCCTACTTTAACCTCAAGCACATGTGAACGGAGTTCCGTTTGCTTGTGGAACGGCGAGGAATTTGTTCTCACTCCGGAGGTTCCGAGTTGGTGAATTGTGGGTTGAATGTTACTACAGGACTATACAGTGAGAGAAGGTTACATCCGACACACGGCAAACTTACACCTAAATGGCATCATCAGTTGTAAGGTTCTGCAGATTAAGAGTAAGTATGCTAGTGCCGCATGCGACATCCGAGTTCGGTTGGCATGCGACGGATGTCTTCTTTTCCTTGTATCCTCTTTCCTCGGAGGTTTACAACTTCGACGCTTGAATTCTGAGAACTTCCAAGTGTAAATATATGCTATGTAGTATTGACGTTGTGGGCACAACGAGAGGAACTTGCAACCCATGATGGCTTTCTTTGAACCCCCAAGGAACTGGGCTTTCGGATGCACACCTGAGCCAGAGAGCTGTAACCTCGTTCACCCGCAATGAGATTACCCAAAACCGTTCCATTGTGCTTTCAAGCAGGGTTCTAGATACACCGCGTATGGATATGTTGAACAACTCCCTGGTAGTATATCGGTTAGTACACGCGCCTGTCATCAGTGACGTGCACTGAGCACTCCGACGCGCGAAAGCTGGGTTCGACTCCCAGCCAGGGAGGTGGCAAGGGGATATTGTATCGTTTTTTTTTTCACTTACTCTCGCCAAGTAGAATTCGAACCACCTTACAGAAACGATACTATCCCCATTGCGGTGAGTTGAATGTAGTCCGGAGAACGATATCACAAGGCTTTCTGTCATTCAGTCGAAAGCAGTAAACCTCGAAGATGATGGTGAGCACTTGAAGCCTGGTTCCGCCAGCCTAAAATCCTGTCTTGAAGATTTAATTTGTATATGTGAGCGTGAAAGTGGTAGTAAAAAGCCACTTGCGGTGTTCCTGTCTCGGAATTACAGGACCCCCGTCAATCTATATGATAAGACCGGCTTGACGTTAGCTCACGAAAAATCATCTACACAAACGTCTGATTCCTTGGATGCGGGTCGGTTCAACGAAGCAATGTATGTAGGTGAGATTTTAGATTATATAGCGTGATTGTTTGGATGGTCACCAGGCTCCATGCACTACGTTTGATGCATATGCCTCCAGTTTTAAGCCAACTCAATGATATTCATAGTAGGAACGTGATGAGGACCAACGAGGAAGGAGTAGTGTAAATCACAGGCAGACGAGCTAGAGTATCGCCGATGCTTTAGAGCAAGCGACACCTGAGATAAAAACGGGAGCTAGATGGTTTCGCTTGCTGGAATTGCCAGCGAACCCTCGATCGCCTGTATCTACCATCCGAAGCTTCATCCTCTTGACGTGTTTCCCCTTCCATATTGTTTTTCTTCCTCTTGTCATTTCGCGGTCTCGATTGAACTGGTAGTTCTTCACTTTGATATGTAGTGTCTATTTACGTTTCACTCGTATCTTGTTTGTCATGAGGAACTTGCTCTCAGCGTACTCTCGAGATCGGCAGAGACTGTGAATGGTGATTTGGACAGAGTATCTAGCGAACGCAAGAAAGAAGATGAAGGTCATGGTCAGACGCGTCAAAGCAAAACTTGGCGTTGCCGGCCCGGGGAGATTACATCTCGGAATCTTCGGAGCCGAGAATTGTGCAGCTTCCCTCTTGACCACGATGACGATGACGACGACACCAAGTTTCCCCAAGTTTTGGTTGGATCATGGCTAGGTATACTGGCATCTTGATTTCTTCTCCTCATATCTTCGTCACAAAGGTGCTTGTTGTGGCTGCGGCGGCTCAAGGTTGATGTTTGATAATAGGTGGCCCTCATTGGAAGGATAGTGAGCGCGAAGGTATGATGCGTTGCCCTCTTTTTCTGCTGCCATATCCGTTCTCATCTTTTACTTTTTGGTTTGGAAGCTCTATGCTATCAATCTGCATGCAGCAACGGCTACACACATTTGCACCTAGTGGGAAGGAGGCTGCTTCGGTCAGTAGCGATGGGGTATAGGAGTGGGGAAGAAGAGTTTGAAGGTGTATTGGTATTGAAGACGAGTTGGCCGAGTGGTCGGACCTGTTAGAGATGCCTAGGAGATTGCGCACAAGCAAACTGTAGGGGACACTTGCGATGAATGGTGGGTCGAGGTACGCCATATTCCCTTTTCATCTTTTCCTCGCCATCTAAACTAACTTTGATTAGACCGCCCGCGATATCCTCCACTGGTTCCGCGACCTCCAAGCCATTATCTGGTTCCCCGAAGATCAACTCAATGCCTACTACAATTGTCTCGATCGCCGGGGATTGAAGAACGGCAATCATCCATGAAGCGGACAAAGCTAACCAGCATGAGTACATTTCCTACGCTAAACTCCCCGACGAACCTTGCAAGTTAGCCAACATTCCCCTCTCCTTTGGCCAACTATATCATCATTACCTCCTTTGTAGAGACATCAATCCACCATGGCTAAAAGGAATATTGCGACTGTTCTGTTCTTTGGACACCTTCCCGTGTTGTTTGAGACATTTGAGTACTCACTGCCCTTTCGTCCTCTCTCACACCCCACTAACTCTTACTTGTAGGCCATCAACACGTCAAGAATCACGACCCAACCTCCCTCCGCATCCTCGGTTCCATAGATGAACCTATCAACCCCGAAGCTTGGAATTGGTATGACGACCATATTGGGAGGAAAGAATGTTCCATCGTCAATACCTTCTGGCAAATGGAGACTGGGTTGATCTTTATCACTCCCTTCCAAGTTCCCTGGTGCGGTTCCGACTAGACTGGGGGGCGAGACTATTCCTTTCTTTGGGCATTTACCTGTTTTGTTGGATGCGACGAGTGGGGAGGAGGTTGTCTCCGTCGGTGGGGGAGGGGGACAAGGGTATAGGGGTGGAGAGGAGGTGGTGGAGGGGGTGTTGGTGTTGGAGAAGGGCGATTGGGGGTGGTCATGAGAGGTATTTGGATGTCTATATGAAGGTAAGCGACGTTGCTTCTTTCTTCCTCCCTTACTCACCCCCCATCGTTTTCTTATAACCTTACACAGGCTACTATTTCACCGGCGACGGCGCCGCCAACAACAAGGACGGATACATCTGGATCAAAGTGTGATCAACGTTTCAAGCCACAGGATGTCTACAGCTGAGATTGAGAGCGGGTTAATCATGTACAAGGGCGTTATGGGGACGACTATGATTGTTGTGAACGATGGGTTGACGGGGCAGGCTGTTGTTGAGTTTGTTACGATGAGACCGTGAGTTTCTCATTATTCAAGTTCGAAAGACGATTGGACCGTCTGCGGCTCCAAAGAAGGTGTATATTGTTTCTGAATCACCAAAGACGAGGAGTGGGAAGGTTCGTCGTTTTTTCTTGCCCTTAGTAGATGTACTGACTAATGTTTTCCTCCCTCTCTCCCTCTCTCCCTCTCTCCCTCTCTCCCTCTCTCCCTCTCTCCCTCTCTCCCTTTCTCCCTCCTCCACCCGCCCCCCCCCCACGTAGATCATGCTCTGAACATGCGCCGAATCATGCGAAAGATCGTAGCAGGCAAAGGTGACCTATTGGGTGATTGGGTGAGCTTGCGAGCCTTTTTACTTACTGGGGCCCAAACAGATGGGGTACAGCCACATGAGCTGGTGTGACAATTTGTCACACTTGTCACTTGTGAGCGTGCGAGCCATGCCGCCCGTGCCAGTTCCGCGGGTCCACAAGTGTACAACGGGGTTGGTCTTTCTTTCACGTCTTTCCTGTCGTCTCCGACTCGTCATTGTTGTCCTAAAGCGCTAGACGCTAAGATTATAGAAACAACGGCGGCGGAAGTCAACTAGCAGAGACGACGACAGAGACGACAGAGGTAGCGAGCAGAGAGCAAGAGCAGGTAGATAACTGGTCCCAACAACAAGTTAGATATATTGTAGATGAAGGAGAAAACAAAAGTACTACTCACCTGGTCCCAATGACAAGAGGTCAAGATGAGGGACCAGGTGCAAACTACCTAGCTTATGTACTAGAAGGTGAGTTGTGCGAGAATAAAGAAAGATAATAGGGAACAAGGGGAGAACAATAGTAGTCCAGGTATAGAATAAGAACAAGTCCGGAGCAAGTAACTGTTGTATGTCAAAGAACAAAGAGAACGATGGAAACAATAGATGGAATCAGTTGTGAAGGTGATGTGAGAGAACAAGGAGAACAAAGGGGACAATAGATGGGATCAGTTATGAAGACGATGTGAAAGAATAAGGAAGGAAATGATGGGAATGATGTAGAAAGGGGAACTGGGTATCTAGTGGGCATCAAAGTATCAAACAGGCGCTGAAAGGGGAATGGGCGCTAAGAAAGAAAAAGATAGGGGGAAAAGCGGCACTTCATGACAATTGTCCTGCCATCTATTCAATCCAACATTGCTTGCCCTCATTGTTCAGTAGTCTTTTAACTTGTGACCTCTCTCAAGAGGCAGCATGTAGGGAGATTGGGCTGGCTGGCCATTCATAAGACATATATCTTGAGTGGAATAGTTGCCCCCCCCCCTCACACTGTGTTGCATCTCCATAACCAGTGTTGTTTTGTGCCAATTTCCCCACCTGTTGGACAAATCTGATTTTGATTTGATCTACGCAATGTTGCTGGTCCTTCATATGTGTAGCCAGCAATGCATGTAGTGCATAACTATTCAACCAGCAACGCACATAGTGCGTAATAAGGCAATCTCACCCACCTTACCATGGGTACTTGCCCATGGAAATCCCTACGTTTGTCGACCGTTGTGGAGCCTGGGGTGGTTGGGGTGATTAAGGAGAAGATTGCGGAGGGGAATCAAAGTCTCGTTTTGGGATGAGTTTGTAAGTTATGTATCTTGGGGGGGGGGGTATTCCATCGAAAGAACTCGAATAGTTGAATGTCGAATGTATTACTTTGTTTTTCTCACTATTCGCTTTACGGAACGAGAGTCAGACCTGACTCACCTTGAGTTTGTCGGTCGATGATCGCAACCGTTTGGCAACTAGAACAAGTTGAATTGTTTGGGTAAATTACCCCTTCTCCCCGGCACGCCGCCCTAACGGTTGCGCCCAAGCACGCTATCCACTGCCAGCGCCAGCAAGCCGTTTTCGCCTAGCCACTCCGCGAGGTTCCGCCTAGGTCACCATCCAGCAAGTCTCTGCCCAGCAAACCGCCGAGGCCGAGCAAGATTGCTGGAAAAGGCCTTAGTCAACCGCGATTATAGGAAGTTAGAAACGTCAGGTATGTGATACCATCTTTATGGCTTGAGCTACGAGGACATTGATAAGTCATCAAACGAGCACAGTCGAAACTAAGAAACCAATGAAGTTGGATATACCGAACAAACTCAAAGTAGTGTATAAAAGCTAGAATGGGTGGGCCATCAGCCAAATGAGACGTTCCACGTTTTTAACCGAATTGGAATGCAGTGGCTGAGTGCTGAGCGTTGGGTAGTCTCGTCAACAAATTCAGGGGTGTTGAGGGGGGAGGGCTCACCGCCGCACCCGTCCCAAACTGACACTAGTATGAAGCGTTGAAGACACGGGCTAATCTTGTAAGTCATGTATCTTGTATGGTATGCGATCGAAGGAAATCGAGAACGTATTACCTATCTCTTTGTAATAGCGTATGGGGTTTATTGGACTATGCGTCCAGCCTTCTCAGTCACCCGAATGAACACAACAAGGTTATTAGAACCAAGGTATGTACTGTACAGGTGCGAAGATAGAAGGTGAAGTAGCGTTACGGGCAGAGGCCCTTTATATAGAGAAACTACGTGTTAAGTTAGGTATACGCCCGCTCACTGAGCGGGCTTCCGTTCAAGTAACGGTGTAGTCGTTACACTCTTTCTCTCTGTTCTTCACTTCACGGAACGAGAAGGACGCCGGGGGGTACATCCCATCGCTGGGGCGAGGTTTGACAATGTCAAGACCTCTCCGCTTTGAGGTGCCGGACGATGCTTGCGTCAGTGCATCACTATACCTACCTGGAACGAACGACGGTATATACGGCAAACGAACAGCAGTGTGAATTTGATTTTCTGTTTATAAGATATACTGTACAGAGCTCGAGGTTGGTACGGCAGGCAAATCGTTGCCTAGACGCTGGCGGCCACATCTAAAGTACAATATGGTGAGTGTGTGATAGCGGATAGAGATGGTGAGTGTGTGTATATACCTTGTTAGTTGCTCTATTCAAGATGGGATTAACGTGTTCGGTTAGACCCCGATCTGTGGTTCCTGCGGCACGAACACCAGGGTGACGTTGAAGCTGATCGAGCCGTTGGTTCCAACCGTTGCAGCAATGGATGAGCCTACGTGGGAAGCACATAATAAACCTCGAGAATAGGTCCCATAAATGTTAGGTATATACCATCTTTGTTGCTTAAGATTCACGAAGACTTCGAGTTAGCATAGTCCAAAATGGGGGAGCGGAGATACTTACCTATCGTCACTTACAGTGTCAGTGCGAGGTATGACACCGGCTAAGACAGCGGAGACGAGGGATGCGAGAAGAGCGAAGTGCTTGAGGTGCATTGTGGGTGGAAGAGACTTGGAGATTTAAGGGTGCGATTTGACGCTTTTTATACATATTCCACACCCACCATAACGGTAACAGTGTATGCTACGATACAGAAGCGATTGTCAAGAATGTACTGGGGCTGGATCGATCGCCGAAGATATGTGCCTGTTGAGCAAGTTCATTTCAGCGTACACGAAAAAGGGAAGCAACGAGCTCGATCGACGAGCCTAAGTCCAAACAACGTTCAAGATCTATTGACCTGGGAATGCAGGAACCAAGGTTGCTGAGCATTGAGTAGCATTTGCGTTTGACCTGAATGAAATGCAACGATGCGAGCTTGTCTAGATTCCTACGATATACAGAGCTACTAATCTTTCTCTGAGGCTGGTACGGCTTCCTTTGAAGCAGGTTCACATGCGAGAAATTGAATCGACAGTTTGAAATGATTGGGAATGTATAGAAAAAAACTGTGGGACGACCAAGGTACGAGGGGATTTCGATCGACGATTGGGTGCGTGATCGTCCAGTTCTCCATGTCGCTAGATGTGTTGGAAGGGTTTAATCACCATTCTATCTATCATGCAGAGACAACGAAGAGAGCCGAATGGATGATCAAGACATTTACCCGTCTTGCAATGGTCTCCGATCAGTCTGAACGCCAAAGTCCATAACTAGAGAATGCAAAAAACAAGGGGGCTGACATTTGAGCGGTCTCCAAAGCGTAATGTCCCGCGGCCTCCGCCACCACCGCTGTGTGAGTATATATCGTTATCATGAGCGTTGAGGAAGGAAAGGTAAGGACCGCAGCTGTACCAAACCATCTTAGTCGCTTCACAAGTACGTACTACGCCTTCCATCGCGGTTTGTTCGGGCAGATAACCTTGAGTGTGGTATTATCTGCGAGGTTTATGTTGCGATGCAGTGAGCGGGGGCGAGTTTCGTGAGATAGAGGAAAGGTTCAAGCATAAATCGCATTGAGGAATATGGAGAGGGTACAAAAGGACCCTAAAGGAACCGGAACACAGGAGGAGACGAAAACATAGTAGACATAGAGAGCCAGGTGGAGGTCATTCGCATGAAGCATTAATGACTGATGAGTCACCGGGGGGGAAGGATAGACAGAGGTCCGAGTCGAAGCCAATATGCGCTGAAGGGTCCGGTAGGTGAATACAAGCAGACATAAAAGGCATGACCGTTTGGGACGATGTGAGCGGAACAAAGGGCTTTGCACAGGAAAGAGCACGAGTTGGCACAACTTCAAAGCGAGTTGCGGTAGATATCTGAGGTTCACATCCAACACGAGCAAAAGACACCGGTTTTGCGGACCTGACGCCACCCACTCCAAGGGAAACTTGGCTAACGGTCCCGAAGCTGTTAACCCCGGGTCCCGAGAGATCCATTCGTTGGGCAAGATGCATTGTCATTGTGAATGATATGAAATCGTTTTAAAGGGACGTGCTGGTGACTTGATAGAGGTCGTCATAGCCGGTTTGAGATAGCAGATGTCTGAGGGTCGCATCAGATAACGAATAAAAAATATCGTAAATCGCACCTGACGCCGACCACTCAACTGAAAATTATAGCTGACCATCCTGAAGCTGTTGGCGCCGAGGGCTTTACTGATCGAGCGAGTAGATAGCACTGTGTTGGCATCGCCAATCATGGAAAATGAACTGGGATGAATCTGCAACTCCACCATGAAGCTTGTTAGGCGTGAAATGTCCTTCAACGACATTGGCAAAGCCCGAGACGGTCGAGGGATATGTCTTTCCATTCCATAGATCGCGATAATGTCATTCAACGTCAGCAATTGTGCAATGCAGGCCTAAAAACTGCTTCTATCAGACACGGTAGAAAACGAGTATCCGGTGAAACGCACGCGGATGTGGATTCACTCCATATTGGGAGTCTAGATCGTATCCATCCTTCAACAGACAGGAAGAGCAACCTTTCTCCCTTCCTCGCCTATGCTCCCATGTTTTGAGTACTCATTCGAGTCTTCGGCGTTTCCAGTGTGCGGTTATCATTAATATGTTAACACGAGTAAGAGCTGCTGGGAAAAAACCCTTTTACTGTCAGCATTCTCCAAGTAGCCTGAAGCTTACCGCGTACAAGAGCCATAGAGGAACGAAGACGGGAGGAATGCTCAAAGAAGACGAGTACGAAGAAAGGATCATGGAGGTCGTGACCAGAGCGCGTTAATGGTTAAACCTAACCCACAAAGTAAGGCACAAGCACAGCTTCGGGTACACCGCTCCGCTAGTGGTGTCGGCCCGGTGGTCTTCCCAATCAACGCTCGACCACAAACCGAGAATCTGTTTTACAATTTCCGCATCACTACATAATAGATTACCTTGTCATATCTCAGACTCTCATCACCACAAGCCACGACTGCGGAAGTCCATTCGGTTGCGAAACAGCGAGTAACGTACTTCACTCCTGAAAATAGAGTTTTCAATGCTGCGATCTTCCGAGTTGAAGAGTAACGATGTAGGTGTCGCCGTGGGGACTCAGCGTATATAACGAGAAATTTTCCACCTGACGGCGAATGGGTAGCGTATCTTCCTGCAGATTTATGATATCTCAGGCTCCCGAGATTCTGGGTTTCTTAGAGCAGCTTGATCTGTCATGAGCTTGCACGACTCGGACTCAGACAACGACCATAGAAACCATACAACTTCTACTGGTCATCAAGCACGAACAGGCGGATATTCACAGAGTGACGTATACACTAAATGTGATGGTGCAGTAGTCGTGGGCAGCCCCTGACTACGACCAGTAGGGTGCTGAAGCTTCCAACAAGGCGTAGGAGTCAATACAAGGGGGTGAATTTCAAGGAAGTTACAATTGGTACAGCGGACATAGCCACATACAGTAATCTCAAGTAACCGAGCCCTTAGAAGGTTAGGGTCTGGCCAGCGCTGGCAGTGACCGAAGACACGACGCTGCCGACGGCGATCAAGCTGTAGGAGTAAGGTGCAGTGTTGAAGTTTCCAACGGGGGCCGTGTTTTCTCCTCCACCGAAGTCGTTTCCTTTGGCTACAGCGAAGCCACCATCAGTCTCATAGAGGGGCTTCTTGGCGCCTATTCAATAATAATTAAGATGGTTTCTGGGAAGTTCAAGAGGTATTGATACTCACCGACCCAGACGTTGTTTTCAACGAGAAGCTGAGCACCGTCACGGGTGTTGATGCCGTCGTTGTTGTTCTCGAAGTAGTTGTTGAAGATGTGGCCGTGACCTGTGGTTTGAGTGCATTAGCCGAATTCTTGTCAATGCCTTACTCGTATCCGAAAGCCTCTTACCGAATCGGAAGGAAGGTGTGCGAGAGTTGAGGTTGCTCCAGTAGTTGCCGACGAAGGTGACTGTCATGGGGGTGTCTTCAGCACCGTTGCTGTCGGAGTGACCAACCAGGGAAGCCTGTTTAAACGTGCGGTTAGATTCAACTTTCCAAGAGCTAATTGGTGAGTGTTTTACCTTCCAGTGGTCGTAAAGCTTGCTGTTGGAGACAGTGATCCCAGTAACACCGTGGGTGATGTCGAGGAGACCGTCGTAGCTATTGGAATGAATCAGTATCGCCGAGTCTTCGCAGAATAGGTCGTCTGCTTACAAGTCCTGAGAATGGATGAATCAGGTGAACAAAACTGTGAAATATTGAGTGAGACAAACCTTGTCGTGGTCTCTGTCGCTGGAGAGGTCAACGTGGTCAACCCAGACTTGGTGAGCATTTTGAACGCCAATAGCATCACCAGCTTCTGCGAGGACCTTGGAGATCTTGACGTTTCGGATGATAACGTTGGAAACGTCTAGGACACGCAGGCCGACACCGACGAGTGAAGATCCTGCAGCACCCAGAACGGAGGTGTTGTCTCCAATCCTCACGACGGTGTTTCCGGTGATTGTGCCTAGTAAGGTCCTCACTCAGTACAGGTTCTTCGATAATTGTCAGCTACCCACCAGAGATGATGACGACCTTCTTGCCGCTGCCCGCCACTGCACTTGTGAGGGCAGACAAGCTGGTAACGGTTGTTACGGTACCACCAGAACCACCTGTTGTTCTGTAGAATGATTAGTTGGCGATGAAAAGAAATGTCGAGAAAAATGGCGATATTTACCCTCCGTTCAGAGTGGCGTACCCGATGTTAGCAACATCGTTCGTGCTTGCGCGCTTCTCGACAGGAGACGCCTGTAAAGGAGTATATGAGTTACGTCCTGGGTGAACTAGAGTAATAAATAAGTCGCGACGTACGACGGTAGCTTGAACGGCGATGAAAGCAACGATGGAGGCGAGCCACTTCATTGTAAAACGAGATTTAAAGACCAAGAGAACTAAGACCAATGAACAAGTCTGAGTCTTCCTCGTCAAAGCATGTCCCCTTTATATAGCTCCTCTTCTGAGGTAACATCGAAGGTTATCTGTACGAGCTATTTCTAGGGTAACTAGCCTCGGTTGGTAGCCCAAAGGTTTATTCATGGATCCTTTGCCCGCTCCTTCACCAGCGATCCGGCGGTCCGCTTTCTGCCAAACACACGACTGTGTAAGGTTGATTATCGGAAGATTGATAAATGTAAGCGCTGCGTGTATGACGCGAAGAACGAACGGCCGTGGCATCAGGAACCAGTGGAGAAGGTTTTCCTACTCCCTCATATTGTTGATGCACACGTCCCAGACACGAATTAGGAAGGAGGTAGCGTTGGTGCTTACACGCGCGGACCATGATGATTGTACCTTTCTCCAATGAATGAACTCATTCTCTGTCGCCGAAGGCTTAAGCCTCGTAATGGAGATTTTCCGAAGACCTATACTTGGCCTGTTGGGATAAGTATAGCTTTTCGACAATAGTGCACCAAACTCGGCCCACACGAGCCGCTAGAATTGACGGTCCGGTACGTGTCAGTGATGATACATGGATGGTCCGAGGCGGAAATTGGTGAACGGTTACTGAGGTCCAGTGGGGACGGGCAAAAGACGAAGGATCCTTTGGCCCCTTTGCCTGCACCCAAATATCCACGAGGCACGAGATGCTGTCACCAGAGATATCACCATTGGAGTATCTAGGCCTTACAGGACCTAGAAGAGGTTTCTGCGGAGCCCATGCGAAAGGAGGGGGGTTTTTCAGACTTCAAAAGTTTCACAAGCTCATTGTACAGACGCCTTCCAGCGGTGGGCGAGCACACATAAATTGAACTCGTGATGGCTTGGTAACGACGCGTCCCGTCCCAGCAAAGAACTCGATAGTAAAGCTTCGCAAAGTAGTTCGTTCAGACGAGACAGCGGATCCCAAGGGGCGCCTTTCCACTGAGCGGCGATAACTTTTTTTTCACCATGTTTGACCACGCTTTGTGTGCTCTCAGGCTTCAGCAGTGTTCTCTAGAGTGACAAAAGCCAAGGCCCGAAGCTCTACTGTGCCAAGTCTTTAGCAATTCAGTGACCCGAATTCGTCTCGATTTCCTTTTGATTTGCTCTTCCGAAGGTTCAACACGCTCGAACCGTCGCACTCCCTTCCACTCCAAGCTCCTCGGTGAAATTCGCAAACACGTGTTATCAACCGCGCAACAGTTGCGTGCCAGGCCACCTTTTCGGGCCTCAGAGCGGCCCGGACCAGACCCAGTGGGCGCTGAATCGAAGCTGTCAAGAATGTTTACTTACGCTACCAAGACTTCCCTGTCCCCATTCCTAGTCCGTAGGTTCTTGCGGCACCCCGGAGCGCGATCGTCGGTCGAGACCATGCACGAAGTCCATGAGCATCCGCTCACTGCGATGGTTCTGGTGAAGGTGCCGAATAGCCGGGCTCTCGTCGAAACGTCTCGAGGTGTACTAATTACTTCACATTTGCGCAGCCAAAAAGCAACCTCGTCGTTCATTGAGATTCTTCCGCTCAGCTAGACGACAACACTGGCGAGGAGAGACGAGGTAAACCAACCGAATATGAACATCAAATTGAAGTATGATATTCAGCTTAACCGGAAGAAAGGCGTACTTTGCACAAACGGGTGTGATGAAATGTTTGCCCAGGATCCTCAATTCTTGTGAGAGCGAGATTGTGTTGGAGTGGTGTCGGAGGTTCGACTGACGAGAACCCGATGCGATCAATTGAAAGATGGTTATATACCAATGAATTCTCAGGCATGTATATATATTTTCTTCAGGGAAGCCTCAAGCATTTCGTGAGGCAACCTTCAACGGCAACTGAGGTCCAACCTCCCATTTGCCTTTGACCATGGGGGGATTCGTGCCCACTCTGACGTGCTCGATTTCAACCCCCTCGACGGCAGAGAGCTTGAAGGTCTCGACAAGCGCGGCTGTGGCCACCTGAAGTTGCAAAACACTGAAAATGACAGTGTTAGAATCATGATGCAAATATAACGAGGTAACTCACGCGTATCGCCAACCAAGGCAAGAACGTACACCGCCACCTGTTTGGAGAGGGAGACGTTAAAGTTTGTCCCACGAGGTAGAAATAAGACTTACTAAAACTCATCACGTTCGCATACACTCCCAAGGTGGTCGGTCTGTCAGTTTTGAGGTATCGCTCTGGGTTCCACACGTTCGCATCATCACCCCAAACAGATTTGAGTCTACGAGCAATTTGTTTGGTAGCTAAAGGGCAAGAAAACGGATTATGCTCACCTGTTATATCTGAATATATTTAAAATGACTCTCTGCCCTTGGATAACGGGAATTTCCGTCATTAGCGCCCCCGATAGATCGGTGATGGGAGAATCCAAAGGTATGACATCGTCAGTCTCAGCTTCTCTGACGATGTCCGGCGCAATAGGGTAGAACCTCAAAGTTTCCTGATTGTTCAGAATATGCATGAGGGGGCAGATACAATAATGAAGGTTTTGCTTACCTTGATGACTGCATTCAAGATAGGCATGCCTTCCAGATCCTTCACTGCGAGAGGACCGTCAATCCCAATCTGGCCGCGAACATCCCGTATCTCTTGAATCAACTTTGCTTGCCATTCCGGTTTGTACGCCAATTCGTATAACAACCAATTAAGCCTGTATCAAGGAATGATGTTAGCTCGAGTAGTCGCAACGTGCCAATCAGTGCTCACGTAGATGGGATCGTGAAATACCCGGCAAACATAATGGTTCTGCATGCGCCATAGGTATTAAGTCGGGCGGAAAATGGGTCACTGTAAATGACTCACGCCATCTGAGATAGAGCTTCCACTGGGATAAAGCGCTTGCTTGGGTCTTCCGCGGCCAATGAGCGAGCTGTACCGTTTGAGTGGGCTAGCGTCTGATGGAAGGAAGGTTCTATTTACCTAGGATGCTCAGCATATCCTGATCCTTCTCCGCTCCACTGCGGTTTTCCGCCTTTTGAGTGATCAGCCCCTTGAAAGCGAGTTGGCCGGCCGCAATCCAATGTGCAAATCTTATGTCTTCCTTCGTTTTCCATATGCTGATGAGAGCAATGATGGACTTGGGGAGGAACCGGTAGGAGGCGTTACGGAGCATCTTGAGTGGTGTGGGATTGATGGAGTCGAGACTAAGGGTCAAGAGGCACATCATTAGTTCACTGTGTAAAAACAGGCAATCTAACCCACAATAGGTTGTGAAGTAGGTCACGAAGACTCTCCTTCTGCCCCATCACATTGAAATCGCATTCAAACACGGCTGAGAAATCGGTTGTGAGAAATGAGTCTGCGTTTATAGCTCGGAAATTATATACACACCTTCTCCAAGAGCCTCAAGTATCATTCCGTGTATGTGTCCAAAACAGTCGATAGTCGTTGCCCCGTTCTCGATATCAGACCGCCACTTTGCTATAAGCTTTGATCAAATACTGGTTTGAGGACGATAATCCATATATAGAGATATCTAGCTCACCGATTGGGCACATGTCTCGAAGACCTGGGCAAAAGGACGAATTTGTGCAGCAGAGAACACAGGGTTCATAATCTTCCTCTGCCGTTGATGGGTATCGCCTGCCGCAATACAGATTAATCGACGTTGAAATGCAAAGAGGTAGGTCTGGACGTACCGTTAACGGTTGCAATCCCAGGCCCGAATATTTTTCGGGCTTGTTGCTCTGTGTCCATGGGTTTTTTGTACCGATACATAGATTTGTGACAGATATGCTGGAGCGCACGGGGGTCGGAGATCTGTAGAATGTCCTCCTATTGATTTGATTCGACGCGTGTCAGTCAGTATTCGGTACGAAGAGGAAAACGTGCAGTTACCCACCCCAAAGATCCCAGCCATGCGAAATACAGATCCATACTGCTCGTGCCAGTTATTTTCGAGCTCGCCTATCTTTCTCGCGCGAGTTACTACCCGCTCGTGTCCTATTCCGGTCATGAGCATGAGATCGAGAGGTAGAAATAAGAACGGCGACTGACCAAGAACTAGTGACGGTGACGGCGGTCCTTGGAGTGTTCTGAGCGACCGTCTCCTCGCCCGAATAACCAAGGCAAGAATAGCGCTGGTGAGTACCACTAGGGAAACAGTTGAGAGGTAAATGAGCGATGGCATAATGTGGGTGGTCGACAGTTGAGGCCTGCTCCTTCTTATATATGCTCTCGTTCGTGGATATCAACCCTCCGGATCGGCCATCTATAACCTTGCGTGAGAGACGATAAACCACCTCGATAATATTGCTTACCCACGAACCGCTCGTCGGATGGTTTGCCGGGGTCGACAGATCTCGCTGGGATCGGGGGAATATGTTGAGCTACGGAAACAAGCAATATATTGTGAATCACTTATCAGAAAGCCGGAGTTATTGGGACGTTTTAGGACGGTCCCGTCTATAGCGAGTGACTCGGTCGTATTTGAGTGGCCTATGTCAGTGGATGTAAGCCGATTGAGGGAGCTTTAAATGTCAGGTGTGATCTATGTGCTCGGGCTATTATGCATTCGGGCCCATAACCGAGAGTTCGAGCTCGCAAACGTCCCGATGACCAGATTTTTGCCGACCCTATAGCAAATTTCTGTCATGACTGTCACTTGCTTCTCTGGTTCTTGAGTCAACGCAAGAGCCAATACATATAATTGGCTCGGGTACCTTCCGTCCCAGCTGGACGGATGTGACGAAACAACGAGTGTCATGAATGCTTTTCGGAATGCGTTCTATGTCCCCCGCGTCCCTCAAGCTTACTCAGGCGAAAATTTTCAAGAGACCGTGTCTCTTCGACCATATGGCTACGCACTATGAGACGCCAGAAGAACATTGACGTCTATCAGCTATCGAGAGTCAACGGGAGAACAGGAGTCAGCACGAGTCGTCGAACCACCGAAGTTTGATAGCCAACCCTCCAGAAAGGCAGAGTGCTGCCTGACCATCGACATTGTACATCGTTCATGATCCACCGCTCCCGCCTTATCAGCCCTAGTCAAACATTCCTATGGTGGCCTCCGTGCAGCGAACCAAATAAAGATATCAAGCCCTTACATCGTCTTTTGATCTGGTGGTGGACGGCGTGAATGATCTCCATGGATCCAATTTTAGCTAGACGTTTCATATGAATACAACTGAGAAAGAAAAAGAGAGTGGCGAGACGCACGGATCGCACCATGGAATAAGGTGTCTGCATGAGAAGGTGCGTTGAGGATACAAATGTTGGCGCATCGACTCCAACGTCGGATTCGTCCAGAGAGCCAGCCAAAGTGACGCAGAAAATGGATTAGATATACGCTCATCGAGAGAGAGCAAACAAGGATCTACCTCGCCCAAACTCCATTCCATTTCTCTTCCACTAATCATCTGGATATTTCCAGCGCGACAGGAAGTCCAATTGAAGCGTACTTAAACATAAAGCACTCAGCGACATAAGGTCGGCAGAGTTGACTAACCGAGCATGCAGCATATATGTCTTGGGTTCTCTAGGGTAAATATACAAGGCGGGCGTGGACAGTCACTGGGCCTCATTGGATCAACATGGGAGGAAGGAAAAAAGAGTCATGTCAGTACGTCACCAGGCGCTTTCTGACTTTCGGCATTCGGATCCGAAATACTCATGGCACGCAAACCCGCGGCTGGTCTCAATGCAGTGCAGGACGCGACAGCTGCTATAGAGTGTGCCTTTCCCCCAATAAATCATGAATGTGATCCATTTACCACCATGTTCATTCCTACCTTTCCTTGAAGACTTTTCAATTGCAGAAACATTCGCTTGACTCCTCCCTCCCCGAGGAAGCTCCAGTTTCCCACTGACCGACCAGCATCCAATTCATGAGCTACCGACAGGACTCCTTGTCTTCATGTGTAAATTCAGCATCGAGGCCATCGGTTCTGAAACTCACGTCCAGGACAGGCCCTTTCCCGATGTGATTGACTTGGGAAGTATCTGCCAACGCTCGCGAGCTATAGCTCTATCGACGCCCGCGCTATGGGCTCCACATCTGTGAGCCGATTTCATGAACACAATCATAAGGGGCATCCCCACCGTTTAGTTCTTCACCTTCAACGCTCCCAATCCTGCCTCATCACACTTGACATTCAGACCCACCTTCGGAATCTCAAAGGTTCATCCTACCTTACCCTCGTCATCTTCCAGCTTTTGGCTCGTTATTCAACGTGACAAACCGCGAATACCTGCAATCCACTTCGTGGCTCGAGCTGACCCAACTTGCGAACTTTCACTTCTCATGGACCTGGACTATTTGAGCAGGATTCTCTCAAACCATCATGGGACCAAATCGCTCATGTCGAGTGTAGACAAGGCTCTCTTCCATCTTTTCTATCCTTCACTCACTTCTCTCGACATTGAAATCAGAGGTACGGCCCCGGAGCAGGAGCGGCTCTGATACCCCAGGCGGACTTTGCGACGAGCCTGAATTTGACCAGGCTCAAGAATCGTTCGCCTTGTCATGTCTTAAAGCAATTCCTATCCCGCCTCTCCTACTCAAGGATTTGCTTTGGATCGTTGTGAACGGATACTGGCGCTGGACGCAGAACAATGAATCGCTTCAAATACTCGAGGGGATAAGTTGTTCACGGTCAATATCGAGACTCATATCCCCGCTCGAGTCCGCGCTGTTGAAACGAATCTTAGTATGCCCGTTCGAGTCTGAGGGGTTGAAACGACCGTTGGTATGTCCGCTTTTCGAGCGTTTGGATGAGTTGGAGTCATTGAGAGAGTGGGATTGGGCTGGGGGGACACCGTTGTGAAGGTGTTGCTTGGTCGAAGACGGTGGTTGGTTGTAGGGATGGATGGTTCTCGAGATGTTGAACCGCCGAGGAAGGAGCAGGATACCTGGGTGCGAAGAACATTTTATAGGTTGGGAGAGACGACCTTGCGCACCATTTCGAGTCGAAAAACCACAGACTG
>JANHQD010002810.1:0-14958 GCA_024721195.1 Marasmius sp. AFHP31
CCTTTCTACTCTGTAATTTACCTATATGGACTTATATCTTTCTCACACCCAAACAGTATATAAAGTACATGTAGAACCTCCATGTACTTTAGTTCGGTTGTATTGTTCTTTATCCAGTCAAATGTCTATCAAGCTCTATTAGCTGAGTATTCTCTCAAGTCTGTGGCATACTAACTGTCTCTGTGAATCGCACATCACATCCTACAGGTGCACTCTTTGTTAGTTCAGGTCTCTGGATAGAACCTTGGCTAATAGCGACTGTCCGCGTTACCAAAAGGACCCCATTGTCTCATAATACTGCTCACTGGAGGCTCGCAGTATTCCCCTTTCATCATCCAGCTACTCGTCGGGAGCTTGTAGTTGTCACCCTCCCTTTATTCTCATCCCTCGCACTCTTGTTCAGGTGGTCCTGAGTCCAGGATACGAGTTTCCGCCAACCCAGTCAAGGACCCCAAGGCTTTGTGGTTTTACGGCTATTCATTATTTCTGCCATTGTTCCCCTCATCTCCGCGTCACTTCCTACCTTCCGCGACTGGATTCGTGCCCAGAAATCATGACCCTTACAGTTGTGATAAATGAATATGAGTTGACTCGTTCGAGTCATGGAGTTGAGTCAGATGTTTGGGGAAACGAGGTGAGTTGAGTTGATGGTTTAGCGCTCAATGTGAATTTGGGTGCTTGTTAGGGGGAAATAGGAGGAATTGTAACAGTACCCCCTCTCTAAGATGTTTTTCGCCTGGAACACCTTTATTTTGTTGGCTCCTTCTCTTCTCTGGCTCCCGGTAAGCTGTTGGATGTTTCTGATGGAACTCTGCAATTGCCTCTTTCGCGTTTTCTACATTTGATTTGGGTTCCCATGAGTCTTCTGATTCTGGGTAGTTGGCCCATTGGATGTAATACTCAATTGGAATGCGTCAATTGTCCGGCTTTCTTGAGTCTAGTATCTCCTCCACTTTGTATTCTGTGTCCTCTGGTAGGAGTTCAGGTGGTTGTCCAGGGTAATTGGGTCCATGAGCATCTGTCTCCTTGTAGTGTTTCAGTATTGAAGTGTGGAACACTGGGTGTATCCTCCACTTCTTGGGGAGTTTCAGTCAATAGGTTACTGGTCCTAATACATCGAGGACTCCGAATGAACCATGCCGTTTGTTCGATAGCTTTGCTTTTGGTCTCGTACTCTTCATGTTCTTTCCGTCTAGGGTTACCAGGTCTCCTTTGTGGTATATCCGTCCCTCCTTTATCAAGTCATCATTTTGCTGTTGCATCCTTTCGGCTGCCTTACTCAAGCTCGCCTGTATTTCCTGATGAATTTCTTCCATTAATCGTAGACCGTCTTCTACCACAGGGGCCTTGGATGTAGGTTCTGGTGAGGGAAACATCTTTGGCAAGAATCCATGTAGGGTTTCAAAGGGCGATCAATTTGTTGCGGAATGTGAACACGCATTATGGCAGAATTCGGCGTATGGGAGCCATTTGGCCCAGTCGTCCTGTTGATAGTCACAGGAGACTCGAAGGAATTGTTCTAGCTCCTGGTTGTACCTTTCAGATTCCCCATCTGTCTGTGGATGGTATGCCGTGCTGAGTGCAGATTCAATTCCTAGTTTTGCCCATACCCCTCTCATTACTTTCCCTGCGAATTGGGGGGTCCTCAATCTGAAATCATTTTGTCCCACAGTCCAAATTGTCTCCAGACATGTCATAAGAGTAACTCCACTGCTCCACTGCTGTCAATTGTTTTGTTGCAAGGGATTAAAATGACTGCCTTTGTAAGGCGGTCTACAACTACGAGCACTGAGTCGTAATCTTCTGAGGTCGGGAGGTCTGTGATGAAGTCTGCTGTGATGATTTGAAATGGTCGAGTGGGGGTTTCATTGGGGATCAAAGGAACATGTGCTGGATTGTTCGTTGGCTTTGTTCGTTTGCAGGTTGCACATCCGTCAACATAGTCTCGTATGAAGACTGACATTCCAGGCCACCAGTAGTCTCTGCCTAGAAGTTCATATGTCTTGAAGCATCCAGGATGTCCTGCTAACAGGTTGTCATGGTGCAGTCAGACTAGATCTTGTTGGATGCCATCATCTGGCGGTACGTAGATCTTTCTGCAGAACAGGATAATCCCATCTTTGTAGTTCCATTCTTCAAGGTTTTTTACAAGTGTTCTCAGTCCGTTGTGCAGAAGGACGTCAAGTGCATTGTGAACCTCTAAGTCTTGGCGAGGGGAGTCTTTGATCCTCTGTCTGAGTGTCCTGTTGTGAATGCCACCCCTTTTCGAAGAGCTCTAATACAGAAGAAGGTGGGGTTTAGCAGTACTAGGTTTTTGTTGTCGTCTTCTGTTCCAATCTCGTGGTCTGTGTTACGAATTGCCCCACTGTTCCTCTTGTTTCCTTGGTCCCCGGATTATTTTCCTTGACTTCCCTTTGATTCCACTTCATTCCATGTTCCCAGTATCGCATTATGGCTTCCCTGATGTTCCCGACCATTCTGGATCACTCCATACCTTGTGTTCATCATTCCATATGATTCCCATCATGATATTGCTGTACTTGACATCCCTTGATTGTTCCATCAGTTTCTACCTGTCTCCTTTGATATTCCTTGATGTTCTACAATGTTCTTTCATTATTCCTTATTAGGATTCGCTCCCATGACTCAGTATGCTGTACCTTGACATATATACTCATGGACACCTGTAGATAGATTCCCTAGTTGTCATGAAGTGCCGCTTTTCCCCCTATCTTTTCCTTTCTCAGCGCCTATTCCCCTTTCAGCGCTTACTTGTTTCTTTGACGCCTACCAGACGCCCGTTTCCCCTTCCCACATATTTCCTTCTCACACTATTGTCTTTTACACCTTCTTCACGACCCATTCATTCTATTGTTCTTATTGTCTTCTCTCATCTCCTAGTTACTCATTCCGGACTCGCTATTGTCTTATACTTGACTACTATTGTCTCCTTATTGTTTTCTTATTGTCTTTCCTATTTGTTCACGACTCATATCTCAGACCTCTGACTGGGTATATAAGCTAGGTAGTTTACACCTGGTCCCTCATCTTGACCTCTTGTCGTTGGGACCAGGTGAGTAGTTATTTCTGTCTTTCTCTATCTGCAATGTATCTGACTTGTCGTTGGGACCAGCTACCTGCTCTTGTCCTCTGCTCGCTACCTCTGTCGTCTCTATCGTCGTCTCTGCTAGTCAACTTCCGCCGCCGCTGTTTCTATAGTCCTAGTGTCTAGCGCTTTAGGACACTAGTCTGACAACTTCGTCTCACATTGCTTGTACCCAGCATGTACTGTGTAGCAAGTGTCCTACTCACCATCTATTGATTCATTTCGACTTCCTGACCTAGAAGATGGCCTGAGGGGCCCTAGACCTAGACCTGTTCTTGACAGTCCGCTCTTTGTGACAGAGGGTCACTTTTGTTGGCAATACTGGGTTTGTGAATCAGTTCAAAATCAAAACGGGTCAAGAATAAGGCCCATCAGGCCTGTCGTTGGTTTAAGTTCTTTGCCGTGCAGAAGTATTCCAGATTCTTGTGGTCGGTCCAGATTCCAATCTGTATTGGTGCTCCTTCGAAGTAATGTCTCCAAGCTTCCAATGCGCAGATGATTGCTAGTAGTTCTTTGTCATGGATCTTGTAATTGCGTTCTGCTTCTGAAAGGGACTTGAACAGATACGTGACCGGGTGCCATTTTTCGTCTTTCCCCTTCTGGGATAGGATTCCACCAGTGGCATAGTTTGATGCGTCAACTTCCACTCGGAAGGGTTTAGTGGTGTTGGGCATGATTAGGACTGGTGATGAGATGAATGCTCGTTTCAGGTTGTCAAATGCCTTCTCACAATCAGCTGTCCATTCCCAAGGTTGTTCCTTCTTTGTGAGTTTGAAGAGGGGTCGGGCTCTCCTCGAGAATCCTTCAATGAATCATTGATAAAAATTTCCAAATCCTAAAAACACCTGAGTTTCCTTTACTGTTCTTGGGGTAGGCCATTCTGCTACTCCTGCCACTTTTACTGGATCCATGGCAAGCGTGTTGTGTGGAACAATGAGTCCCAGGAATTCCATTGATTCTTGTTCAAAGGCACATTTTTCCAGTTTAGCGTAAAGGTCTTTGTCACGCAGTTGTTGGAGGATCTTTTTCACCAATTCACAGTGTTCGTTTAGAGTATCAGTGAATACAAGGATGTTGTCCATATAGATGACCACCTTTCCTGTGTCGATTAAGTCCTTGAACGTTGAGTTCATCATTGCTTCGAAGGTGGCAGGGGAGTTGGTGAGGCCGAAGTACATTGCTGTAGGTTCAAAAAGACCTCGGTCGGTGCGAGATGCTGCTTTCCATTTGTCTCCCGCTTTAATGCGGACATTGTTGTAACCTTGTCAAAGGTCGATCCTCGAGGAGATTTTGGCCCCTTTAAGCTTGTCCACCAGTTCTGATATGAGAGGAAGTGAGTAGGCGTTCTTGACTGTCCCTTCATTAAGTCGTCGATAGTCTTGTACTGGTCTTAGACTTCCATCCTTCTTTTTGACGAAGAAGAACGGACTAGAAATTGGTGATTTGGAGTCTCTGATATATCCTTTCCTTAATTCTTCATCGATGAACTTGTTGAGGTGCTCTCTCCCTGACAGTGACATCTGGTATCCTTTGCTTGGTTGTGGTTTGAATTCTGGTTTCAAGTCAATGGTGTGATCCCATTCTCCTCGTTCTGGCAATTGTTCTGCAGATTTCTTATCGGAAACTGATAGGTAATCATGGTATTGAACCGGAACAAGATCTTCCTTTGTCTTTGTTGGTTCTTTGATGTGTTGGGCTTCAGCTAACCTTTGCGACTGAGTAAACGTCGCTCGAAGTGTTGCAGGTATTTTGCTGGCATTTTCCCATTCTTTGTCGTCTTCTGTCTTTGCAAACAGGGAAGCAATCATTCTGGCTGTCCATTCTTTGGGTATGTCTGGACTCTCCTCGTCATCTTCTGTGAACAATCTATTGGGGAGTGGTCTCTCCATTCGGCGATGTTTGACCGGTCGTCTGCTTCCTGCTATTTTTTCCACTGGCTGGGGTATCCCCTTTCGTCTTGTCCTTGCCTCAGATTTGATTTTTGGGGCAACTCCCTTTATGTTGCAATCCAGGGGGCATCTTGTCATTTCAATGATTTCCTCGTTCCAGTCGATTTTGGGGTTATGTTTCTTTAGCCAGTCAGTCCCTAGGATCACATTGCTATCCCCAATATCGGTGATATAGAATTCGGCCAGTTCGGTGTGGTGTGAACTCCGATCTTCTGAATGTACACGGGTTCGTTGTCTGGTGGAATGTCTGATCCAACCCAGAGTATTTGCACTGCCATCAACGTTTCTGATGGGGATTACTTCCGGTAGTCTCATGAGAGTAAAATCGTTTTCTCTTGCGAATCATGTGTTAATGAAGATCCCTTCTGCTCTGCTGTCAAGGAGGGCCTTCGGGTTGACTTTTCGTCCTGTAACTTTTCTAATGAATTCTACTCCAACAATGATTGATGAAGTTTGTTCATTCCGTGTGAGTGACGGAATCCTTATTTCACTCAGTTTCGCAGTGATGAAAGGGGTGTATTGATTTGGCAAGTTACTGATACGTGTATTTACAACTCCACCTGGCAACGCAGCAGGGGAGTGAGTCAAAAATCCTTTTTGGAGAAAACGGAGGCTAGGGCAGCATGTTGTTCAGGAGTAAGGGCGGCAAGTTGTCAAGAACGAGCCTAAGGTCTAGGGCCTCTCAGGCCACCTCATCTGGGTCAAGGAGTTGAGGGTAGAAGGTCTAGCATTGCACAGAACATCTGGCACTGTATACTGGGTGTAGAGACAAAGTGGACAAGCTGGGGAACTATCTACAGGTGTCCATGAGTATATATGACAATGGTACAGCTAGTGATGTCATCGGTTGGTTTGAACCAACGGTTTAACCCACTTGGTTCCAAACCGGACCGGACCGGGACAAAAATCCGGTTTGGCCAAACCGGTTTACCAAACCGGTTTCGGCCCGGTTTACAAACCAATAAACTGGTTTAAACCAGATATAAATAGCTAATTTTTTTTTGTACATTTGTATTGCTAGAAGCCTAATTCCCAGTACAGTATATTGTATTGAGGCTAATACTATCAAAATTGTGCAAAATTTGGGACACCTGAACTTTTCTTCGCCGGCTCCAAAAAAGTATTTTGCGTTTTTCTCAGTGAGTTTGTGCCTATTTGCATCACTTTGTATACCAAATTGAAGCCCTAGACGAGGGGCACAAGTTCATCAAAAAAAATATTGTGGGAAAATTATGTAAGCACAAAAGTTGCTCGCCGCTGTCACTATCATTGTGCTCACCGGCGCTAAAAATCTCGCATGGAAGATTTTTGGCGCCGGCGAGCACAAGTATTTGACACCGTGACATCAAGTCAGGGTTTGACTTGACCTAGGACCTGAGGCTGCTATCCTCTACTTACTTTATACACTTTTATTTTTCGAAAAAAAAAACTATATTTCAGTGGTTTAAACCATGGCGAACCGGGTTGAACTGGTTTGAACCCAAACCGGCCATTTTTTGGCGGTTTGTAAACCGCCGGAAACTGGACCGCGCGGTTTGCAGACCGGTTCAAACTCAAACCAACCGATGGCAACACTAGGTACAGCATTCTGAGTCATGGAAACCTATCCGAGTATAGTAAGATCAAAGAACAATGAAGAACAATGTGGAACATCAAAGGGGACAGGTAGAATCTGATGAACAATCAAGGGATGTCAAGTACAGCAATATTATGATGGGAATCATATGGAATGATGAACACAAGGTATGGAGTGATCCAGAATGGCCGGGAACATCAAGGAAGCCATAATGCGATACTGGGGACATGGAATAAAGTGGAATCAAAGGGAAGTCAAGGAAAATAATCCGGGGACCAAGGAAACAAGAGGAACAGTGGGGCAATTCGTAACACAAGTGCTCTGGCAGCAACGGAGATGGCGTCGTCCATGGTAGTCGGCGTGGTCGATACAGGGGGATACGGAGTGGGATCAGCAGTCGGGGTGGATGCTGTGGTTGCTCGGATGTTTTGGGTGGTAGTCTGTTGCCAATTCCCAGAAGTAGATGCAGCCGAAGTTGACGTCTTTTTCTTTGAGACATCTGGTGAATTGCGCATGTGACCCTTTTGTCCGCAGTCAAAGCACTGTCTTTCCCTCATGTATGTTGCGTTGTAGCGCCTGCTACTAGTTTAGCTTCATTTTAAGCGATTTATGGAACTTCAGAAGGTATAATATCTGAAGTATATTTAGTATTAGCATGAGCCCGAACGGCTAGTAAAAGGTTCAGGATTAGCATGGAAGGATAAGATGATACTAAGTCATCCTACTGCACCCGAAACCTGTAGGGGTCGCTCTGTTCTAAAAACTTTGGAACATCAACTAGTCTCTGTAACCAGACCAATAAAAGGATTAGACAATAACAATGAGTGACCAATGAATGGAATGGAAGAACGCTGCACGAGGTGAATCTAGCAAAGAGCCTCATCTGAAGAACGAACAAAACTGTTTTGAACTTGCGAACTTATGACGGGGCATGAACCAAGCAAAGCAAGGACTAGAGAACTTCGGATTCGATACTAAGGGACTGAAGTACGCGCAGGGTTGAATCTATCTCGTCCAAGTCGAAGAATATGATCAACTTCGGAACTTGAAGATGAAGACAAATAGTCTATCTACAAAAGTAGTGAAGGAACGGGAGATAAATGTACGAGTCTAGAATGACTTTAAAGGAAAGATGGTCCTACTCCCACATGTTGTGGACCGCAACTTCGTCCCATCCAAAGTACTCGTCCAGCTCGGAATCATTGCGTTGGTAGTCCCAAACGGATGGAGAATCGGGTTGGTTTAACTCGTCGAGATAGAACTCTTCATGGAGGACGGAATTGTGATGGCAGGAAGGACAAGTAACCCAGTGGGCCATGAGAGGGTTGTACTGGAAGAAGGTCAACTGTTTGGGTTCCAACTTCGAGGGAGGAGGATCGACCATGCAGTGGACAACGGAGTCGATCCAAGCGTGGGTGGCTCCAGGGATAAAGGCTGTACGGGAACCTAGGAACCCTACGCGAGCGATTGCCTCTGCAACCATGTTGATAACGTTCTGAGATTTGAGAGGGATGTACTCGGACAGGTTGTCTTCATAGAAGTAGATGGGGGCCTGTGTGAAGTCGAAACAGGCGACAAAACCCCAATAGATGGAGATGTGTTGGCTTAGGAAGAAGTGCTGAAGAAGCAAGCCTAACAAGGCCTCTCTTTCGCGGTCGAGAGAAATGCAAGGGATGAGGCTGCGATTGGTCAACTTGGCGGAATAGTCCTCGTTGTAAAGCGCCACTCGCGGTGTATAACAAAATCTAACAGAAAAGTCAAATCCTCCCAACACACGTAAGTGTAGCTGAAGGGTGCGGGAATCGGGGATCGGCGTTGATCAAAGGTTCCACTCGTAGCTAGACTGTAGTAGCAGCTTGGTAGGAAATCTGACTCAAGAAATAGCTCAACTCGGGCGATCTCGAACTCTGTAACAAGCTCTGAAGTCTAATTGGTATTTCGGAAGAGAGGTTCTTAGGTTTGTTTCGGGAATAGGTGAGGTTGTAGTTGCTTCAGAGGTACGTCCTTAGGCTCAACTAGCTTCAGGGTATTCGTCTGCGTGTAGCAATATTCGGCAGGCCCCCATCTACTTCTATCATGATCTTCTCTCCGACGATCCTCCCTACGAGGCTCAAGCTATCATTGACATGGTCGCCGAGGCCATTGCGCGAGTCGGGTTCTTACATACCCACACTGCGTTCCTTCCTGGCGCTGTCGATGCTTGGATCGACTCGGTCATTGGTTGCATGGAGGATCCTCCTCCTTCAAAGTTAGAACCTCAACGCCTCTTCTTCTTCGAGTACCACCCTCTGATGGGTCGCTGGGTCACTCGTCCTTTCTACCACTACAATCCCATTCTCCACGAAGAGTTCTATCTCGACGAGCTGAACCGAGCTGAATCTCCATCCGTCTGGGACTACCAACGTGAAGACCCCGAGCTGGACAACTACTTCGGATGGGACGAAGTGGCCATTAATAACATGTGGGAGTAGATCGTTCCTTTAGGTATCTTCTTCCGAAGCTCCATTCTGGTTTTAAACTGACCATCTTCATACAGCTCATACAATCCCGTCGTAGACGTTCGTTCCTTTATCAAGAAGCTGCCCTAGTCCATCATCGTAGATTAGAGAAGTTGTTAATAACTTAGAGTACTTGTACTTCTGAATTTATTACCAACTCTCTTCTTCAATTGTCGTTCTGAGCTGAATTCCTTTCAGTGTTCTTCTTAGCTAGTCCGCCTGCCATTCTCTGCTTCCGAAGTGCGTATTTCCACTGAATCTCTCATCTGGATGTCTCCGAACCAGGAAACCGTTCCCTTGAATGATGACTACAGACCGAGTGCAAGCTTCCGAAGTTACTCTTCAGCATGCTATTCCCCTACAGTTTTCAGAGAAGTAGGTGTTCGTACTTCCGAAGCACCTTATACACCTGTCTGAGCCTATTACTAGCCGTTCGGGACTTATGCTAGTACTTGTGTCCCTAGTGTTCTAATTCACACTTATTAAGCGCAAAATCACTTAAAATTATGGTTCAGAGGCTGCTTTTATTAGCAGGCGCTACACCGGTGCATGTGTTTGGGACATCAATGGCTTCACTCGATGGCGGTAGTTCGGATGAGGACGAACCAACCGCCACTCAGGGTTTGGTCAATTTCTTTGCTGGACTTGCAGTCAATGATGGGCAGGACGAGGCAAATGAGGATGAATTGTACTAGATACTATACATATCTACTTCGACTTAGAACACTTGCTGGACTTTTTCTTTTTGTGAACGCTGGGCGTCTTATTCAAATTCAGTACACTATGATTGATTAGTCAACTTGCTTGCATAATGATACAGGCTTGGACTTACCGGTTGTTGAGCCTACAAAGTCATTCCTTTTCCCGGAGTTGTTCCTGATGAGTGGCACAATACCGCGATGCCTTGTCATTTTTCCGAGCTTTCGGCGTTGACTTTTTATTGACCTCCTCCCCGTAACTACAATGACCAAAATTAGTTCAGAGCTGAACAAGAGAGAAAGATACTCACGGAGGTATCTCGAATGAACACTGCGGATATGAGGGAGGGCAGAACAAGGTATCGAAATACCGGCTACCTTGAGGGATGCCCAGCAGACCTTCAACATGGGCAAGGACGTTCTTGAGGTCGTCGGATTCGAGCTCAAGGATATTCTTGGTTTCAACCAAATGTTCCCACTCCTTTCAGCCTTCCTCATACTGTCGATAGCGGTCTAGATTGCGCTCGGTGTCTATCACATCCTCCTGCAGCTCCTCATTCTTGGACATCAGGAGGTTGTTCTGATGGGTCAGGGAATCGAGCTGCGCCTGCAGCTCATCACGCTCCAGGTCGAACTCACGAGATAGCTTGTTGAACTGACATTGGACATCCTCAAGGTTATCTTGAGTGTTGTTCAGAGTGTCCATCGTCTCTAAAGAGAAGATAATCAGTTTGCCAGGAGGGAGGTGAGAATTCTGTCACGCACCCTGGTATGTTTTCCACAGACCCTTGATATTCCTCACCCGGCGCTCTAGACGTCCCTTCTCCCTCTCCGCATTCTTGTGGTAGAGCTCCCATTGAGCAATCTTTTCTTCGAAGATCTTGATGGTCGTTGTGAGAACATTGGTGAGCTTTTGGCTCTTCTCAAAGTAATCGAGATCTAAGTAGCTAGTACTGAATAATAACACAAAAAATTGAGTTGCGGACGTACCTGTCTCTACTCCCAGGAGAGCTCGCTTGGAAGTTTCTCGCACCCGCCTCAAATTCTCAATGGTTATTTTATATGACGCTGGCATTTGAGATTGCGCTGTAGATGTGTGGTGAGTATTCAGATAAAGATCGAAGTGGGAAGACGTGCCAGCGAGTTCAGACTCATCTTCGCCGTCGGAAGGTGGTGGTGAAGATGGTGGAAGATCATCTGTCGCCTCTCCAGGGAAGCGCCTGGGCTTCTCGGAGAATGAAATGTGATCGAAGTGGGCATTGGTGATAACCGTGGGTGTCGGTCTAGAGACAGTAGAATGCAGCATATTGACACAGGCTTGAGATGGAAGTGGGAGAGGGCTAGCCGTTGCGAATGAGGACAAATTCAACTCACCCATTCGGAAATTTCCGATACCCCGGAGATTGCCTGTCTCCTCATCTGCCACCTCTTTTCTGGCCCTCGAACCCACTATAAACCTACAATATCATCAATTGGTGGTATTTGGAATATGGCACATAGCTCATCTCATAGGTGACAAGGAGTCTCGGGGGGAATACGGGGGAATATTGCATGCTAGCAAGAGAATTAGACGCGTGGTGACCGTGGTGACCCCATTTGCACGCAATCAACTAATGTTTCGAGTGTATACTCGCTAGTCCGAGCAAGAACAAGTTGTATGGAAATCTGCACATGTGAATCATAGTACTCAACAATCTTCAGACTGCATTTGAGCTCATATAGCTACTCTGTGGACCTGTCAATCTTGTCGTTAGCACCATGAAGTGTGCATGAGTTGTGCGAGACTGTCGAGCAACAAGACTCGGATTGTGCCGTACACAACCTCTTTGGAACATGAGTGTGTTCAGGCTCTCAGTATATGCCTAATACTAATAATCTATATGCAGCTACTTCAGACTAACCTTTTATACTTTGCAGAAGCGTTGGATTCACTGAGGAAAGGCCGATATCATATAGTATATTCGTGAGTGGCACCCATGAATGCATGATCTCTTGGCAAGTCCCCATTTATCTTTGGGGCTTTTCACTCACTACTCTCCCAATCAACCTCAAATTTAGGTTCCACGGATGCAATGTGATCAAGGGTGTCAAATGTCTGTCGACCTCCAGTTGAATCCCCAGCAGATGCTTGAGTGTCCCTCGGCCATCGGAAGAAAGAACCAGTTACTTTCGCGACATCAATGGCTGTGAGTCACTAGACTTGGCTGCAAGGCACAATCCAAACAGTGGGATATCTTAATATGGTTTACCGTCAGGCAGAACGCAAATATTGGTGTGTATCTTCTGTACTGAGAGGTAGACACTCGCGATTGAGGACCTCCTGAAGCCATCATAAATTGATTCCCATGCCGGCCCGATAGCATCGAGCACTTTTTTTGTTGATTGCCCTCCGCGTCTAACGTCTCTCTCTTCTCTCATGACTCTGCGTACTTTCAAGTACGGTGTCCTATGGCCGACAACCGCACAAAACTATGTGTCCAATGGACACTTGTACTCTGGAGGTGAGATATATGACAAACCGTAGGTCATTTCTCAAGTCCATTGGTTGTTGAGAACGATAATAATGCAGTATTTCAGGCCCAACGTACCCGAAAACATGAAGTTCATATGGCCTAAATGCATACAAATTCCTGTGCATCTTTCCAAGACCGTGATGTGTGTCCTGCAATCACTGATCGACGAAGTCTCCTCTCTCGTTGATCGGGAGCAGGTTGTGGAAACCCTCTCAGAAAACAAACTCCTTATAACGGTTTGCGACATCATGTGTAAAGAGGCGTCAACATTCTATGCTCTTCACCACGCAGCAGAGGTCACACTGTATTATGACCGGTATGAATCTCAGCTTGACCTTAATATTCAGTTACCATGATATTTACTTTCATCTACAGTGCCTCAGCCCTCGAGGTGTGGGAACGATCCGCCGTATCCAATCGAAAAATGACTGTTCATTCGACATTTTCTGGGGGTCTTTTCGCACTCATTACAAACGGTGACGGCTCCCTTCAAGACTACCTCTCCAGTTCATTCAAAGCACTGTACCAGCTGCTCAGCTCAGTCATTGTGCCTCGGCCATTGGTTGCAATACCTGGCAGTCCCGTCCGCTCACGGTCTCAGTCCCCAGTGAAGACACCTAGAGCGGAAGCTTCCCTCACCAAACCCAACAGTGAGTACAGAAACATCAGTACCTCAGTCCTGATACTCAGTGACCCAACGTGTACAGACAAACAAGCTGGCTTTGACGAGGGAAACCATGCGGCAACACTCTCGGACCCATTGATCAAAGCTGCCATGTTCCCTCCACCTTCATTTTCCCGTGAGTCTTCTTATGTTCAAGCTGCTAGCCTGTACTGAAACAGCGTGATAGCACTATCTCAGGCCGTCTCCTCTGCACCTGGTCGCGGGAGTCACCGTAAGATTCGACGAACAGTTTGGTTCTTCGGACCATTGGCTGAAAACTACTTCCCTCTGCATGGATACGACGATCGGACCGCTCAGTCACTCAAATTGTTTTTCCTCAGTGCCAATGGAGATCGGGTTGATTTTATCAACCGGGTTCAAACCGAATGTGCAAGTATTCCGCAATCTGAGGCAGTTTTCATGTGGGATGTACTTAGATCAGGCCACTGATATCACGCCGGTAATGGACGTCGTAAGTAGAACGGATAATCAATACACAAAAGTGCGGGTGCAACTAACACTTCTACAAGTCCGGAGAATGCTAGGAATGTGTCGGCTTGACAAAGGTTACGCCCTGCTAAAGATAGACAGAACAATAGGTAACTCCGTCGGTTATAACTTGGAGACTGGTTGATTCGAAGGGAAAAGGTAAAGACAAAGAAACAAGACGACGGTTCAAAATGCGATCTTCGACGGACGAAACACCTCTCGACGGGCGATACGACTAGACCTCTCGATGGATCTTATACGACAACGACGGACGACAAGACCACTCGACGGGCCAAACGATACGACAACGACACGAGGACGACGGTACGACTTAGACGATTCAAACAATCAAATATGCGATTCAAAGACTTTCTATTTCTCGACGATTCACGGAACTTGTTACAGACACCGGACAATGCTCTAGATTGGATACAAAACTGCTTAATGCTAATGCGTGTGGGCAGATGTTCTGAACTTTCCTACTAATGTGGGTAGTACTTGCTGAGGAATCTACATAATTCCTACGTCCTTATATACTCGTCCAACTAACTATCGTACCAATTACATATCTGCCTGTTTATTCTATGTTTCAGTAGGAAAGTTGCCCGAAGAGGTAAAATCCTGCCCCGTCGACCAATATTTCCTCCTAATCTAGGCCGTCGGGCCTATTGATTGCATGCTCAAGAGCTATAGTTCCGCTGACTCGTTCTGACTCAGACCGTCGGGACTATCTACACAATCCCAATTCTCTCATTGGCTCTAGCAATTTTCTTGCTCAGTCATCCTACTTTCCGGAACTACATAGTTCCCTAGTACTCTTTCTACTCACTTATTCTCCTAGGGCTAGCTATACCGACCTAGACCTTCACCACCGTACTCAACATCTCGTTCAACGCTCGCGATGCTTACGCTGCACTTCTGGGATGAAGCTCCCAACGGGCAATGGCCCGTAGTCAAACTAGTTCAGGAGTTCTACAAAGGTGCGTCATGATCGCCACTCTTACGTTCCTGAAAGTCTAATAGTCTAACTCCTATTCTATAGAGATCTACCCTGCTCACCCCGACGGTGTAATGGCAGGCGACCTCCCATATCATCGACTCTGGCGTTTAGCTACCCTCAGTTCTACTGTTAGCTCGCCCGACAGTTTCATGGCATTGCTCCTTCAACATCTTATCCTGGCCAGACATACTTGCCCGGCGGCCGTCTTCTTCTTATCCCAGAGCGATCCCGCTCAGGCTTTTCTCTTCGAACCAACCGCTCTTTCTGAAGAGTCCTATAACGAACTTACTAGAATTACCCCCTTAGTCGAGAAGTATGCTCATAGTATAATGCGAGTAGGATTCCTTAGCACCGTTATGGCTCAGCTGCCCGAGTATTCTAAAGCCTGGTGTAACGAAGTTTTTCTAGAGGCTGTTGAAGAGCCATTCGTACCCTTTACTGGTAGACACCACTTCTTCAATGTAC
>JANHQD010002812.1:0-12802 GCA_024721195.1 Marasmius sp. AFHP31
GACAAGTGCGGAGCTTCGCTTAGTTCGTAGAAGAACTTCTTGTATCGATTTCATCAGCTTTGGTGCAGTCTGACTAAGAGCGGAACCTTTGATCAACGCCGATCCACGTTTCCCACGCCTTTCAGCTACATCCAGTGTTGGGGAGATTTGGCTATATTAGTTAGGTTTTATTTACACCGGCGTGTGGCGCATCTATATCGGTTTGTTCAAACTGGCATTTCTCGGGACGAAGGTATAAGTCGTGTTTCTGGAGCCGAGCGAGAACCTCCTTGACTAGAACTCGGTGTTCCTCCAAGGTGCTGGTGAAGATGAGAATGTCGTCTAGGTATACTGCAACTTTCCCTAGGGCGATCAAGTCGACAAAGATGGAGTTCATGAGCGATTGGAATGTGGCAGGGGAATTTGTGAGACCAAAAAAATAACCTTGGGCTCGAACAACCCTTGATTTGTTGCAAAAGCGGCCTTCCATTCATCCCCCTCCTTAATCCGAACGTTGTTGTAGCCCCAACGAACATCGAACTTGGTAAAGTACTTGGCTCCTTGTAGACGGTTGACTATGTCGGTGACGAGGGGTAAAGGGTAGCGGTTCTTGATCGTGTATTCATTGAGTTTTCGGTAGTCTTGGATGAAGCTGTTACGGATTGTCACATTCGATATCCGTATCTCCGGGGACAGCTCAAACACCCGGGATTCTTCAAGGATTGTTCCCACAAGTCTCCCAAGGTCCCAGGACCCCAGAAACTGCTCCAGACACCGACAAATGACCGCTTAGACCACGTGTGAAGATCACACGATCGTGGTTTGGGTCAGACACAAGTAGGATACTTGTGGGGTCCCCAAAATTCTCCAATACCAAGAGAATTCCCCCCGGGACCCTTTCATTTCCGAGTTTCTGCCTTGTTTTCCGCAGCAATTAGTTGTAAGACCCCAGGAGTGACTCCACAGTCAGCCCCCAAACACCCAGTTGGGCTGTGCGCTACTCCGTGGACTGGATATTCAATTATACAGCTTTCATGGCAGATATTTTCCCATGCTCCGGCAAAGTCCATGGAATTGTCTAGCCCCTAGGGCTTATAGGTAGACCATTAGATATACTTGTAGGCAGTGTTGTAGGTAGTCCAAATCATATAAAAGGCCTGAGGTTTCTGCGAAACCTCAGCCTAGATATTGTTGTTGTCGCCCCGTTATTGTTGCTTCCTTTGTCCCCTCTCTGTAATCTGTCTGATCCCTCTCTCTGAGTCTCTCCTGGGTTGAGCCTTAGCTCCCCTTAGTTGTTTTAGTGTCCTTAGTGTCCCTGAGTCTTCCTTGAGTCTCTCAAGTAGTAGTTTCGTGTCTTAAAGATCCCCAGAGGTCTTTAGCAAGTCTTGGTGAGTGTCTTAGCTGTATCGCTGTTGCTACTAGCTGCTTTAGGAGTAACTATTAGTATCTACGGTATTCTTGTATCAGATATTCTGCTTCCTCAATCCCCCTTAGAGTTGTTGTGTATGTTTCATGTGCTTCCGCTTAGGTCTTAAAATCGTACTCATTACGTGCAGCAGTTAGAGTGAACGGTCCGTAACATAATATCTAGGCTGTTGATTGAGCCATTATGTCTGCTACAAGAACTAGGACACGTACTAGTTTGTCTCGTGTTGAAAGAGAACATTCTCGTTCTCCTTCACCTGAATGTTCAGCGTTCAGGAGTCCTTCATCTAGGAGGACTCAAAGTCCCAGTGGCCACCCAGGTTTTCAGACACCTGGAAGGAGGCTAGTAGATGATATTGAGAGGAGTAGTGTGAGTGCACCTTCCCCAGTGAACCCATTTCGTCCCTCAGGTCCTCTTGATCCCCGTTCCCCTCGTAGTTCTTCCCGCCCAACTCTCCCCTTTGGTCTTCCCGCATCTCTCCCTCCATCTCGTCTTCCCTCAAGTCCCCCTCTTCAGGATATTTCAAATCGTCCTGAAACCCCTTTGCAAGTCTCAAGGCCAAAAGATGAGACTCCAGAACCACCACCTAATCAATTGCAAGATAATAGGCGTTGTGTTATTCGGGTACAAATGGAACCTGAAGAGATTTATCGATCACCCTCGACAATGGCTCATTCCTCCTCAAGTCCATATGCAAGGAGGACAGAAGGTTTTGATGATGGTGAAAGCTCGTCTTCATCAACTAGTGAATCATTTTTACGATGCTCACAAAGAGTTGTAAATGAAGACACACCAGTGGTGCTACCATCAACAGCACCCCGTCCCGGACAAAGGATCACACCCTTGTCGCCAACATCTGTGCAAGCAAGTTCAGGTGGTTCTCGACGGTCTACTGGTAGGGAAAACGTACCTATTTCGCCTAGGACAATTCCCATCTCCGAAGTTGGGGTGTATTTTCCTAGTCCAACCAGATGTACTGCAAGAGAACCCGAAGGTTCAAGCAGTCAACAAGGTGGAGTCTTAGGAGAACTAGAGAGACGTGTAGTGACCTTACTACGTAGAATGAATTGTCCATTGAGAGGACATTCACTCAGAGGTTACTTAGATATGTTTCAAAGGTTCGTAGAGTCAGACACTCGGTTATTGCCTACTTATGTTCGAGATTTCTTTGTAGCCAATCCAAGGAACTACGTAGACATTGAGAATGTTGTGCAATACGCAAGGCACCCAATGGTTCAGCGAGAGATCCATCGTCTCGCAGGTACTGAACCTCTCTGTGGGTTTAGTCAGATGTTTGATTTACCACCACAGATTCGTTCCTTTAGTAGGAGTACGAGTGGTGCATTGGAATACACCCTATATCCTCAAGGTCAAGGGACTCATGATGAAGTGATAGACACAATCGAGGAGCGTGTTGATCACTTCATGCTCGCCATGAGCTGTCCAGTGAGAAGACAAGTGATGAATACTTATATTGCTTTGTTTCAATCATTTTTGGATATGCCAGACGACAGACTGCCAACGTATGCTCTCAAATATCTCTCAAACAGTGCAAATTGGGTGGATTTGAATTTTTTTATTCACTATACACACTGACCTGACATACAGAGTGTACTACGTGATCTACCAGCTTATGACGAGATACAAGCTGCTAATGATAGTGTATTCAACATACACCCACGATCCCCTACTCCGGAACCAGTGGGTAACGCCGAAAATACGTGGGACGCACATTACGATTGTATTCGTCGGCGGTACCTATTAGGACAGATTGATTGTTCTCAATATCTAGAGGAGATGAGAACATCAGCAATTAATTTCGACGATAGGACCGCAGCTGAACGTGTATGCTTACCGTTCCCCGAAGCAGAAGAGTTGGTAAACGATGAGTATATCCCAACTCGTCCCAACAACCCGGTCCTTCGCTCAACAACTACCGATTCCGAACCTAGTCCTAGATCCGTTGAGGAGAGTCCACGGCGCTCAGAATTGGTTCAACAACCAAGCACCATGAGTGAAAGGTGTTGTTCAACTCGAGTTGAATGACAACGAGACCCAAATTTATTGGGTTCTCATCGACAAGACTCGAATTTACCAAGTCCTCGTCGCTTTCAGCCCTCTTCAAGATACCCAATCCCAATTGATTTGTTGGATTTCGAGTCGAGTGAAGAGGAGTTTCCGAGGAGGTCAATGCCGAGGCCAAATCCTCGACGTCGTGGTGTAAGGTTTAATCCAACGCCCGAATATCGAGAAGTAACCCCAGCTGCCACTTCATCACAGCGAGCTGGCGAGGTTAGAGCTGCTGGATATTGTCATACCCCACTCAGAGGAGACGTCTCCCCGTCATCGTCGGGTGATGAAGACGAAGGTCAAGGTAAGTATAAAGGTAAGGAAAAAGAAAATAATAACGTACCTAATCACCCGGAAGTTCCAACCAATCAACGCCCTCTTGAAACGGGTCGTGTGGAGTTCTTCGAGGAAAATAGCAAAGGAGAGGTAAGGAGAATCTTGATAGTCGATGATGAGGGTGAGAGAGCAAGAGAAACGGCCGAGGGAACTGCCCAAATGCCGAGGTCAGAGCATGTGAAAAAATTACCTGTGCTGGAATCTGACTTGGGCGCCCCGGATATCCCGCCCCGCCAAGCCGCACAGCCACCCGTACCCTCCTCTTCTGCTACTCCCACCACGCTTGGACCTTCCTCTTTTGATTGCGACCTTCCTCCCCACCTTTCTTCCGAACTGTCAACTTCAAGATCAAGACATCAAGACTCTCGGAGGATCGGAGAAGATGGAGGTAACGAAAGCAACGAGCGGATGAGAAAGTGGGAAGAGAAAGGCAAATGGAAGGAAGGTACACCGCCGACACCTCCTTCTACTTCAAGACTTACAGAATCGAGTTGGAGGAGTCGTTCTCGTAGCTCGGCTCAAGGCGATGCCCCTCAGAGGGCTTTCCTTCAAGCTCAAAACTTCCGACAGGCAATGGCGGCAGCGAACGACTCGGTGACCCAGGCAGAACCAACGCCACCAGCTCCTTCCCTTCCTCCTACCCCTGCATCGTCAAGGCCTAGAGAAGATCTGGGCACTGACGATGCTGCAAGTTACGGGGATACGACTCGAAGATTTGGCCATAGAAGATTAGGCTGTTCATTATCTTCCGAGGCTGTTGGTTCACACTACAGTGAACCGAATCGTTTGAGAAACGAGGTGGCAAATAGCTCCTTGTTTACAGGAGATGAATTGGCGAACAGCTGTTCAAATCCTTCAGAAGGTGTGGTGAACAACCCACCTGGATCGTCACCACCAGGATCTTTGAGAGGTGAAGGAGAATCGTCAGGAGGACACGACCGTCAAGGAGTTATGTTACAGCGTGCAGGTGGGTCTCCTCCCTCAACATCGTCGGGAGATTCGATTATGGGCAAGACTGACACGGGTTCTACGAGTTCAGACTCGATCATGGACACCTCAACCTCAAGCTCAACATCGTACTACTCGTTCTCAACTTCTAACGATGACGAACGAAGGCCCTCAAATTTTTCGAATGCGCAACAGCCCAACAACTCCTCAAATATGCGCTATCTCGCTATAGAGCCTCCTCCTCCTCCTCCGCTGCCACCTCCTCCACCTAATTGGCCTGGCGGTTACGGTTACGGCTACGGTATGGGACCTCCCCCTCCACCACCACCACCTTCGCCTCCTACTGCGTTCGGATACGGATTCCCTCCCCCTCCGCCAATCCCTCCTTTCGGTTTTGGACCTCCAGGCCCTCCAGGACCTCCCGGACCACCTGCTCCTCAAGGCCCTAGCGGTCCATCAGGTAGGGGTGCTTCCCTGACTATGTTTAATAGAGAAGAAAACTCACGTTTGGTTAGAGAAGCCGTGAATTGAGAATCTAAGCTCGAAATCAAGAAACCCCGAGAGTTCGACGGCTCGAAACGCGAAGACTTTCGAGGTTTCATCAGTGAGTGCATCCGGATGTTCGTTGCAAAACCTCACGTTTATGTCTCTGACCAAGATCGTGTCCAGTTTGCTTCGTCGTACCTGGCAGGTGCCGCAGCCAGAACCTTTCAAAACTGGGCTGAAAGAGAGTTGAACGACGGCGAGGTTCATGCTGCCTTACATACCTGGCCTGATTTTGTAGACGAAATGAGATGTTTGTTTGGTGTCTACGACGAACAACTCCAAGCTCAAGCGATGTTAGACAAAGTTCTACAACGATTCGGCGAATTGTTTGCTGAATTTTTGGTACGGTTTGAGGACGCATCGCTTCTAACGCGGTACAATGAGTATGCATTGAAGTGGCGTCTGATTGCTCAAATCAGACGCGATCTCAGAGACAGAATCACCTATGTTGGTGGTATCCCCGAGCACTATAGAAATGTGGTCGAGAAGCTGCTCGAGATTGACGGCGCCCATCAGGCTTTTACAGATATCGGCCTGGTAAACCGATCAACAGGTTTGTACCAACCAACAATTCAGAATTGTCTACCTTCCTCGTCCGTTAATCCGGATTCACTGGCAGTCGTTCCAGCAAAGGGTAATCGATTTGGACCCCGAGTCAACAAACAACCGGAGCGAGCTCAAGCTAGAGCTGCCCAGGACATGTCGACTCAGGAACGTCCAATGATGAGGATCACGCGAACAGAGCGTGAACGAAGAATGGCAAATGGGCTTTGTTTTAGGTGTGCTCAACCTGGTCATTACGGATGAGACTGTCCTAACGATCCTGTAGACAGTCCACCGCCAACCAGAGCGTCAGGACGAGTTGGATTCGTTTATGAAGACTTACCTACTGAGGCCGATATCTTCACCTACGAATTTGACGAGCAAGGAGAAGCTCATCTCGTAGAGAACTTGAATGAAGAAGATCTCTCGGATAGCAACGGCGACGTGGATCACGCGCCGGGAAACGAGCAGGGGACTCAGGACCTCGAGAAGGGAGAGAACTGAGCCCCCAAAGTAGTATACCCCCTTCAAAATTTCGAAAATCATATTCTACATTACCCCCTGGACAAGTTTTGTTACGATTAGCCATAGTCGAGGAACATGTTGGTCCAACTTCAAGCTACGAAAGGGCCTCAATTACGTCCAACTCCGACGAGGCATTTATTATCCAATCTCATTTATTTTCCCTCGACAACCCCTCGTTACCTATGCTAGTCGACCGTGGCGCCTCAAGATTGTTCATCGACGCCGAAGAAGCACAACGATATCCGAATTGCATCGAACGTCTAGCTAGACCGGTAGTCTTGACTCTTTTCGACGGTCAAGATACGTCGGGAGGTTTGATTACGCATGCGATAAGAGCCAATTTGGCTTTTGCGGATGGAACGATTCATGAGGATGAACAATTACTCGTTACCAAACTCCATCCCTCAGCCAAAGTTGTGCTAGGACTCCCTTGGTTGCGCAAGCACAATCCTCCGATAGATTGGAAAGACTTAACAGTCACTCTCGATGGCCGTGAACGACTTGCAGCCACCCTAACACATCGAATCGCTTTTGCGAAACCTCAGCAAGACTTGGCACCGCCAGTTGGAAACGTTCAACTCGTCAGTGCCAGGAGTTTCGTGGGCCTTATGCAGGATGGTTGTGATATCTTTCTCTTTGGTGCTCATCCCCTCTCTTTGGTTTCTGACTTTGTTGACTTACAAGCCGCTCCGACTACTTTGAGGCAAGACGTAGACGATCTAATGGACCCGGAAGAACGTTTCAAGTTCGAAAAGATCATCCCGGCGCCGTATCACGAATTTCAAAAGGTGTTTTCATCGCAAGAGGCCAAGACTTTACCACCGCATTGAACCAGCGATATAAGGATCGACACGGTGAACAACGAGTACCCCCCGATCGGACGAGTTTATAACATGTCCAAAAGGGAGTTACAGGCGTTGAAGACCCACATCGATGATCTTCTCGACAAGGGCTTCATACGCCCCTCAAGCTCACCGATTGGTGCCCCGGTGTTGTTCGCAAAGAAGAAAGATGGTATGCTACGATTGTGCATCGATTACAGAGCATTGATGTAAGGGTCATCTATTTTTCCCACAGACACACCCTCCGCCATCTTCATAACTCCTTTATCGCCCTGACGGATGCCAATACACACCCCATACGATGGAATCCGCGTTGCAGCAACTGGCGCTCAACGCACCGCCACTCGGAACTCGGCGCCTAATGGCCCAATTCGTCGACCAGATCATAATCTCCGCGTCCCTTTCCTTCAAACGACTCGTCCCATCCTCTGCATCCATTAAATCGTCTAGTCAGGCCACAATAGAAATAGTCCGCGTTCCTCACACACGCCACAGCATCTACCATTCCTCCGCCTTCATAGCAACTCTCATTGCGCTACATCCCCATGATATCCGCGACCCTCCTCACGTCATTCGATCACCCGTTCTCTGCAATACTGTACCTGTCAACATTATTCCGCGTTCCAAAGTCGTACGATTCCTCTTTCATCCCATCCGCGTTCATCCCGGCCACGCTGTACTTGCTTCTTTGAATTATCCGCGTCCATCCTCCAATGGTTACCTTCGCATTTCACAACTTTCTCTTGGACTACACATGTTACTTATGCACCACACGATACAGTACGATTCCAGCTCGGATCATGACAACGATCCTCGCTGATATATAAGCTCAGTAGATAGGAACCATGTACTTCAGTTTCCGTCTATTGTCAATCTCGTTCTACAAAGCTTCAAGCTACTTTCTGGTGTGTTTCTAGTCTCAAGTCTCGTACTAACCGTTTGTTTTCGTCGTCTTAGGTCTTTGGTAAAGCCCTTCTACGATTGCGACTGTCCGCGTAACCCCAAAGGACAACCCTTATAAAAACTCCGCGTTGCTGTCTGGTAGACTCAACCTGGAAAACACACCTTCGATCGGCGATCTCAGGTGTCTGCGTTGTGTGTAGGATCAAATCATACGTGTGGACCAGTCAGAGGCTCTGCTGGTTTCGGGTGTTATTCATTTCTCCGCGTTCTATCTTTCTCAATCTTTCTTCCGGCTTGACGTAGAAAAAGAGGCCCGTTACAATTGAATCAACTTACAAAGCGTAATAACTATCCGATTCCTTTGATAGGTAACCTAATTGATCAATTACGGAGATTGACAATCTACACGAAGTTGGATCTACGGGCTGGTTATCACAACATCCGAGTCGTCGATGGCCATGAGTGGAAGACGGCTTTTAGGACGAGATACGGTACATTTGAGTACCTTGTCATGCCCTTTGGTCTCACTAACGCTCCTTCGGTTTTTCAACAGTTCATGAATGAAATTTTTCATGACATGGCCGATCTGAACGTTATCGTGTACCTTGACGATATTCTGATTTACTCAGAATCTCTCGAGCAGCATGTCGAACATGTACGAGAAGTTTTGAGACGGTTAGAAAGGTATGACTTACATCTTAAGCCAGAGAAATGTGAGTTTCATACGACGTCAGTAGAATACCTTGGGGTCATAATCTCCCCTTCGGGGATCAGGATGGACCCCCAGAAAGTTCAAGTAATCCAAGACTGGCCCATGCCGACGAACGTAAAGGAAGTACAGTCATTCCTTGGATTCGCGAACTTTTACCGGCGTTTTATCGACAATTACTCCAGCATAGTCAAGCCTCTCACGTCGCTTACCTTGAAACAAAAGGAATGGGCTTGGACATCTGAATGTCAAAGTGTTTTCGAGCTGTTGAAACAAGCATTTGTTGAGGCACCTATACTTCGACATTTCGAACCCTCCCTTCCAATAGTCATCGAGACCGGCTCCTCCGACTACGCTATTGCATCAATCATCTCGCAACCACATCCGGAGTCGCAAGAGCTACACCCAGTAGCGTTCTACGCAAGGAGTATGGTCCCAGCGGAATTGAATTACGATATATACGACAAAGAATTGTTGGCGATAGTTGAATCTTTCCGACAGTGGTGTGCTTACTTGGAAGGTTCTCGATTCCCTGTTCAAGTGTATACTGACCACAATAATTTACAGTTTTTCACGACAACCAAACAATTGAGTCGCCGTCAAGCTCGCTGGTCAGAATTCTTGTCTGGATTTGACTTCGCAATCAACTACCGCCCAGGTCGCCTTGGATTGAAGCCAGACGCTCTGACTCGAAGGTCAGATGTCTACCCTCGGAAGTCGTTTCGGGATGCAACGAACGAAATCAACAAACAAGTGTTGATTCGTCCAGAGCAGTTAGTCGCTACCCTAGCAGCTAACTTTGTAATGAACGAAGATTTGTTGATTAGAAACATTCGCGAAGCTCCCGAGGACGGTCATTGGAGACACGCTAGATCCTGGACAGAGACTCATCAAGATGGTCTCTATATTTTTGACAACGGACTCCTCTTGCGCAATGGCCTGGTGTACGTGCCCGACTACAAGGATCTTAGGATGTTGGTGATCAAGTCTCATCACGACCATAAGTTGCGAGGACATCCCGGAGTTCATTCAACAGTGAACCTAATCCTGCGTGGATACTACTGGCCCCGTGTCCGCAAGGATGTGAAGGGATATGTTCTCTCGTGTCAGGTATGTCAACGGGCCAAGTCTGCACGACGAAGACCTTATGGTCTGTTAAAACCCCTTCCGATAGCAGAACGCCCGTGGATCTCCATCTCAGTTGACCACATCGTTCAGTTGCCGGAGTCGGAAGGTTGCGACGCAATAATGGTTGTGGTTTGTAGGTTGACGAAACAAGCTATATTTGTGGCTTGTAGAACGACGGATACTGCTGCTGACCTCGCTCAACAGTTTATCCGTTACGTTTTCTCCAAGCATGGCCTACCCGCAAGCATAGTATCCAATCGAGGAGCTACATTCACCTCGACTTTTTGGCAGTCGATATGTAGACTGTTGGAGGTGAGAACTAACCTTTCAACGGCTTACCATCCGCAGACCGACGGTCAGACGGAACGGACAAATCAGACCCTCGAGCAATACTTGAGGTTGTTTGTAAGCTACGACCAAGACGACTGAGAGCAATTTCTGCCCTTAGCCAAGTTTACTTACAACAATACGACGCACAGCGCCACAGGTATGTCTCCCTTTTTTGCGAATAAGGGATACCACCCGAGACTCACCCTTTCTTTCAAGGATGTCCCCAGTCAAGCGGCGTTATTAGTAGCTGAAGATCTAGAGGATATGCACACGTACCTCAAGGAGCAGCTCGTGTTGGCGAATCGAAGGTCTCAAACCTATGCAAATCAACGTCGAGATAGAATTCCAGATGAATTCCAAGTTGGTTCAAAAGTTTGGTTGAACACGCTCAACCTGAAAACCAAACGACCAACGAAGAAATTAGATGCGAAAAAGGTGGGACCGTACGAGATTTTACAAAGGATTTCAACCCACGCTTATCAACTTAAGCTCCCCAGCTCTTTAAAAGGAATACACAATGTTTTTCACCCCAGTCTTTTATCCCAAAGTCATCCCGATCCATTTCCTCAACAACGACAACCCCCACCTCCACCTATCGAAATCGAGGAAGGCATTGAGGAGTACGTTGTTGAAGCAATATTGAATTCAAAGGGTCAAGGATCAAACATTCAATATCATGTCCGTTGGAAGGACTACGATCCCGACGATGACACTTGGGAACGCCTTGAAAATCTCGAAGGTGCCGTCCAGATGGTACGTGCGTTTCACAAGCGTCATCCACGAAAGTCCTCACCGCCGGAAGAACTTCTCACCGCCATGGAATCAAGATGGGAGAAGCTTCTCCAGGAACGAGATGACGATTTGGACTTAGATGAAGAAGGCACGGGGACCCCTCCGGACCTAATCTCAGATGGTACACATGTCCCCCATGGAGAATTAGAATCAAGATCTCCCCCGTCTCAGTCTCAGACGAATGATCACGCTGTGGAGCCCTCTCAATTACGACGTTCACGTCGTTTACAATCGCAATAGAGGAATATACACACAAAGTTCGATTTTTTCAGTCCTACGAGATACAAGTACAGGTTATTTGTTTAACTAGGGACATGGGGATGAGACAAGTGTCTACACAAATCAGGGATGAGTTTACAGTCATACAAGCTAGAAAACAAAACAACTAACCTAGTTGTTAGACGGAGAAACCTGCGACCATTCAGCAGAGCCATTAGTCGCCGAGGTAGAAGCAGAAGAGGTTGGTCGAGTCAAAAGGGACTTGACGGGGTTGACGTTGACACGGAAAGGACGACGCTCGGTACAAGGAGATGTGAATCGTCTAGACCGATAGTCAGTAGGGTGAAAGGAAGCAAAAAAGAGAAGGTACTCACTTCAAAAGTCCCAAGACATCTACGATGTAGCGAGGACGAATGCCCTCAGCAGCTTTAGCGATTTCACGCTCGATGGTATTCTCTCCCATCAGTCCAGTAATCTCCAAGCTTGTGTTTTCAACCCTGTCAACAAAAGTAACAACGTCCTCAACAATCCGGATAACCCGCTGGACGCAACCAATGATTTCGTCGTATTGGGACGGAGCACTCATGCCGGATACATCAGGAACACCAGGGATCCCGTTAAGTCGAGAGAGCATTACGGAGAGCTCCCAATGCATACGACGGTGTTTGCCTTGGAGCTCGGGGAATGCATGAATAGCATTCCCCCTACGGTACTTGAAGCCCTCACGGGCACAGAACACCAACCGTTTCTTTGTGGTGGTCAAGACCTTTTCCATTTCGACTGGAACGACTATCAGCACGGTTATTGTCAAGATTCAAATAAGGACTCACTTCTGTCGCCGTCGACTTTCTCAAATTCAGTCTTAGCAACGGCCATTTCCTCCCTAACGGCCGTCAACTCCGCCTGGACCTTCTGCAACATCTCCTTAAGAGTTTCAACTTGACCCTTGAGGGCGCCAGCCTCCTTTTTATAGTACTCTTGAATGTCCTAAAGCGCTAGACACTAGGACTATAGAAACAGCGGTGGCGGAAGTCGACTAGCAGAGACGACTATAGAGACGACAGAGGTAGCGAGCAGAGGGCAAGAGCAGGTAGATAACTGGTCCCAACGACAAGTCAGATACATTGCAGATAGAGAAAGACAGAAATAACTACTCACCTGGTCCCAACGACAAGAGGTCAAGATGAGGGACCAGGTGTAAACTACCTAGCTTATATACCCAGTCAGAGGTCTGAGATATGAGTCGTGAACGAATAGGAAAGACAATAAGAAAACAATAAGGAAACAATAGTAGTCAAGTATAAGACAATAGCGAGTCCGGAATGAGTAACTAGGAGATGAGAGAAGACAATAAGAACAATAGAATGAATGGGTCGTGAAGAAGGTGTAAAAGACAATAGTGTGAGAAGGAAATATGTGGGAAGGGGAAACGGGCGTCTGGTAGGCGTCAAAGAAACAAGTAAGCGCTGAAAGGGGAATAGGCGCTGAGAAAGGAAAAGATAGGGG
>JANHQD010002813.1:7153-26567 GCA_024721195.1 Marasmius sp. AFHP31
ATTAGGAGATGACGACGAAACACGCGTCAATACTAACAGGTAGTGTGTGTTTGTGTCTGTAGTAGTAGTAGTTTAGTTTCTATACTATGTAGTCATTGTATTATGTGTAATTTCTGTGCTTAAATACATGTTCTTTCCGAGACACTTTATGGCAATGACAATCCGGCACCCTCCTGAGTAAACCGTGTCATGAGCACCACGTACATGGGTTTGGCCAGACCGTTTAGAATGAGATTGTCTGAGTATGGCAGTTAGGCTGAACGTGTCTGATTGATTTACTTGGACTGACTGCGTCTGACCAATGTCGGTCAGACTGAACGCGTCTGGTCAGGCCGTTCAGTCTGGCGCGTTTGGCCATTGCCGGTCAGACTGGGTACGTTTCATCATCCTCTTATCAGATGTATTCATACTAACGCATTATTTTCATTTCCAGTTCTAATGTACAATAACTACCATACAGTGTCAGTATGTACGAGTTCGCCAGAACAAAAACCGAGATCCAGCGACCGTTAGCCTGATGACACCTCACCACGGCTGACGGGCTTGACCAGCGAATGGTCAGATCGCCCTGGTCTCGCTGGTGATCGCATTCCTCGACAGCCCGCTGATTTGTTTCGTCCCGTTCCCGTTGATGATGAACCCATCAGTGAAGTCGCCAAAAGCGAAGTCGTCGGCTTTCGCCGAGGCGTGCAAGTTCCCTCTGTTGGACACACGAATGGAGAGTTCTCCGCCAGCAAGGTTGATGTGAATGATGTCACTATTGATCATGACCTTTCCATCCAACCCCCCATCTTTGGTGTTGATGTTGAAGCGGGTGCTGCGACTACGAGACGCGATGATGGTGCCTTCGTCTGCAGGCTGGGAGCAACCATCGACGTCCGTATAGGTATCTCCCTTGACAGTGGAGTACCAATAGACAGACCGGTCGACTTTGGAGCGAATGTAGAACCTGGAGGATAGTGTTTGAGCATCTGATAGGTTGGACGGACAAGCAGCTACAATGCTCACCATTTGTTACTGATATAATCAGTAATCGGGTCAGGACCCAATGGAATAATCGGGAATCTCCTGCCACCGTCACGGTCGTCAAGAAGCGTGAAGATGACCTTGTTGGCGAACTTCTTGGCAACATTGTCCCTGATGATGGAGTCGGCAATGTTGGCCCGTTCGGGCTGGTGCGTGTAGAACTGGGGAGTAACGCGAGTGATTGTGCCGCTGAACGCAGTGTCAGGGGAGGTAGATACGGCCCTCCACCATTCGTCGGCCCAAGCACGGTTGGCAAAGGTGATCAGGTAACGGCCTTCGTTCTCGTTGGCGTTCTATGGGTAGCTTTTAGGAATGAACATGAGCAGAGAGGAGTCTCACGTACCCTTTTGGCATATGCGTAGAAGAGGCTTGTCATTTTGGATGAGATTCTAGACTCGAGGTGTGAAGGAACGTTGTGTTTGTTCTGGCGACTCATTGTTCCTGCAGAGGGCCTATATACTGTTCGAGGAACATGTATAAGTCGTAAACAGTATATTACCCGTTATCCATAATTTACGATCATGTCACATGGAAAGCTCGAAAGTTCTCAAGTCCACGGCTTTGTGACCACCCGAGGTGCTCAATGTACAAGCTGTCCGTCGCTCGAAGGCATCTAGATCGCTATATCCGCTCGAGTCGCACATCCGAACCGTTTTTGCTGACAATATGTCGAGAACACATTCTCAAGAGCCACAACATTGTGGCCGCACTGAGAATTCAATAGTCGACCTCGAAAATCCTGAGGGCGGCCCAAAACAGATTGATCCTTTCCGATGGATTGAGGTGATTCAACACGAGCAGTCAATATAGTCAGCATATGCTCGATATGTGAATAGGCGATTTCTGGCACCGGATATTTATCTGGCCTGACACCCACCAATTACTTCGATCTTCAAAGGGAGTAACACTGGCTTCTACAGCTGGGCCAGCGCTTGGTATTGAAATGTCTTGGGATGTTACAAGGTTCCGGAGATGAAATCTCGCTGGGTAAGCTTACAATCGAGGCAGAAATGAAGTCAGCAACAACGAGACACGGTGCACGATTGCTTTTCAACCACACGTCAGAGTAGTATCTGCCTCTACGTTGTCAGCTCACTCAACTTTGACCTTCTTAGAGCCACAGCACGGGGACCTTAACTGAACTACCACAATATGAATCCTACATTCTAATCTTGACAGTATCCGAATTCCTTATGACCATTTTGTGGATGGCAGCCTATGCGTTGACAACGGATAGAAGATGAAAAAGGTTCGTGGAGAATCAGGGCTCGGGATGAGTACTATACGTTTGTCTGTGAGATTGAGTTCCCGGTGACCATGGAAAGCCCCGGTTCTCTTTAGATAGGAGGAGTTCAGTCTTCCATTCACCCAAGGGCCGAGATCCCTTCAAAGGTGGGATCCGGTGACATCCTGGAACCGGCAACTTCTGGGTTACCCGGATGAGATTTGGCCCACATTCCAAGTGTCCAAGTGGTGTTGATCCTCGAGCTGCGTTTGAATTACCTGTACAGTTGCCGGAACACCCCTATGTGATTCTAAGTTTGAGGGCCTCTTGCTGTCAGCATTTGCGCGGAACGCCACTCAGTTCCAATACGGACGGTTTTGGTCGAGGATGAGAGGACACAATTCTGTCTCCACCCTTTAATCCTGAGGTGCGAGGTCTACGGATTCTCTCGCCTGCTCTCCCAACAATCATCCTCATGAGGTCAAGTTTTCTTCGGGCATTTCGCAGCCCCGGTGTTGAGACTCGATATCGAGCTTGTACATACCACTAATTCCTCAACGTGAGTGGCACTATGTTTCCTACCCGGCGTTCAGTACGTGGACCATGCCGTGTAATACACTCCTCCTCCTACACCAAGCTCCGAGCTGTGCCTTGCGTCTTTAGGTTTTCGACGTCGCTTTTGTTCGGGCACAATAGCACTCAACGCTAGACAGGCCATTACGTCGGTACTGAGATCACTAGCAAGGTAGGTGTCCTCGTGGCTTGAGTAGTTGGCTGGAATTGGCTGTGACCTAAATAACGATGTCAGCCAAGGAGACTGATATTGCAACTGACCCCCTTCGAGTGGACCATCAAAGCCGCCGGTTTACTCTATCTGACCAGTATCTTCGTCCAGCATTGGAATCGAACACGAAAACCCTTGGTGGGATGACCTGACCATCACAAGACTGGGGTAAGTACAACCTCACACACCCTATTACTCGTCAGTACTGATTTTCTCGGGGTACACTAATTTGACGTACCATGTAGCATACCATAGCGGACCCGTAGCGTACCATAGCATCTCAGTAGTGTACCGTAGCGTATTGTAGCGTACTAGTGGTATTTTAGTAGCATCCAATCGCAGATTTGTGTGTGTTTTGTAGTCGGACACGCAACATGTGCAAAACTAGGACACGACAAATGTGATTAAAATCCATCAAATCATTCGGAGTTATCACCCGACTGACTTGCCCTTCCCTCATCAAGCCCGTCCATAATCAACTGGTTTCTTTGCGTCAAGGATTTCAATCGTTCCATCCATTCCTTACTCTTGAGTAGCTATTGCAATCTTGATTGTGGGATGGGACAGCTCAAAAATGAATTGGGTGACAAGAAGGGAGAAACACTGCATCAATTTTGACCCTAGGTCCTGACTTCGATTGATTTTCAAATTTTTGTCGCGCAGGTCGTTTGCCATTGTGGAAATCATTTCTTTCTTACCCCGTCATGTTCAAAGGCCTAGTGAGTGATATATCACACACCTGAGCCCCTGTTGATTACAAAACGTCGAGAATACCTTCTTGAGAACTACAACCTCATGGGCGCACTGAGTATTGCGTTCCAGCAGTCGACCTCGGAACTTCTGAGAGCCGCCAGAAGTAAATTGAATCTTTCCGACGTACTGAGATGATACAACGCGAACAGTCAACATTTTCAGACCATGCTCGATATGTGAATAGGCGATTTTTAGCACCGTATATCTATCTGGCTTGACACCCGCAAATGAGTATGACTTCGATCTTCGAAAGGAGTGATACTGGCTTCTGAGAATAGCTGAGCCGACACCTGAGAATAAGGGGTATTGGGATGCCACAAAGTTCCGGAGATGAAATCTCACCGGGTACGTTAACAATCGAGGCAGAACTGAAGTCATCAAGAGCGTGACATGGTGCACGATTGCTTTTCAACCACACATGAGAGTAGTACCTGCCTGTACGTCGTCAGCTCACTCAACTTTGACCGCCTTATGAGCTACGACACAGGGCCTTTAACTGGACTACCAGGGTATGAATCCTACATTTTCTTGATTTTGACAGTTTCCAAATTTCTAGTGACTATTGATCGTGGATGGTACCATATGCGCTGGCAACGCACAGATGAGGAAGATTCATAAGGAATCAGGGTTCGACATGAGTGCCATGCGTTTGTCTGTGGGATTTGAGTTTCCGGTGGTCACGGAAAGCCCCGATTCTTGTTTGATAGGAGGGGTTCAGTCGTCCATTCACCTGAGGCCCGAAATCCTTCAAAAGTGGGATCCGGTGACATTCCGGAACCGACGACCTCTAAGTTACCCGGATGAGATGCGGCCACATTCCAAGTGTCCAAGTGATGTACAACCTCGAGCTGCGTTTGAATTACCTGTATAGTCGCCGGGATACCCCTATGTGCTCCTAAGTTTGATGGCTTCTTGCTGTCAGCGTTTGCGCAGGACGCCAGCCAGTTCTAATGCGGACAGTTTTGGTCGAGAATGAGAGAATACAATTCAGTCTCCAGGATTGACTTCTGAGGTGCGAGGTCTACGGGCTCTCCCGCCCACTCACCAAACAATCAGCTTCATGGAGTCAAGTTTTTCGCGGAGATTTTATGGCCCCGGTGTCGAGAGGTGACATCGAGCTTGGGAGTGGCACCATCCTACCCACACCGAGGCCTAAAATACGCCTTGAAGAATCTTTGTGTGTCCCAACCCAAAAGTGTTCGAAAGCGTTGCCGTAAGATGTGGTGTATTTAAGCCTCTGTGAGCAAATATACTACCATATCCTCATTCGTCCTCATTTCCCTCTTTCCTCTCGATATCGTGCACAACAACAACGACAACATCAACAACATGAACGGACCGGCCGACGCACCCTATTCCATCCAAAATGTCAAGACCAAAAAGTCTGCTATTGTCGGGGCCAATAATTTCATCGACACCAGTGCTTCGAACCACGCTGTACGTCCTCGCTTCCCCTTTGTCGCCGTTCCACCCAACTCACCCTCTATATGCTCCGCTACAATTCTACATTTTCAGGTTTTCAACATCGCTCTTGTCCCAGGACGAAGTGTCTACACAATCACTGAGCGCAAGACAGGTCATTACGTCGGCGCTGAGAACACTGGCAAGGTAGGTGTCTTTGTGGCTTGATTAGTTTGTTGGAATTAGCTCTGACCTAAACAATGATGTCAGCCAAGGAGAGTGATATTGCAACTAGCCCCCTTCGAGTGGACTATCGAAGCCGCCGGCTCAGCAACCTGGAAGTGAGCAGCCTCCGTTACCCTCTAATTTGACCATTTCTGACCTCCATCTTTATCAGCATTGGACTTAAGCTCGATAACCTTTGGTGGGACGACCTGTCCAATAGCAGTGGTTGTAACAAGACTGAGGTAAATACAATCTCGCACACCCCATCACTCACCAGGACTGATCTTCTCACTTGGCACCTTTGCTTTAGGTAGCTCTGAGGGATGGCATGTCTGATGAAACCGCCTGGCAGCTTGTGGCTGCTCCGCGTGGTGCCTAACTGAGCTGAGGTTGTCTTATTTTGCGAAATCCAGGCTGACCTCCCGCTGCCACGTTCAATTGCAAATTTCTTTGTTCCCTTCTTTTGACCAAATCACAGAAAACGTACAAAATACTAAAAAAAATGGCGATGATTACGCTTGTGTAGTACCTGATATTGGCTTTTGAAATAGTATCGATCATATTATGTTGAATCTTGATGCACGGCGGTATTCACTTCAATTCAGCTTGAGCAGCACTTCTAATAGAGGTGTAAAAGGACAAGGATCACCAAGTCAAACTCAAGGCTCTTATACTCATCAGTATGTTTGATATCTGCTTTCCCCTGGTTTTCTCATTTCCGTACTATTTATCATCTACTCAGGCTCAAGCGCTCAATGCTGGCACTCTGCGTAGAGGTGCTTTTCTTTCCAGGCTACTCCAACGTGACACTTGATTTGGAATGCTGAGACCTGGGCTCATTCCCCAATTATTGACCTTATTTCAGTTCTTATTTATGCCACAGGATCCACACCATACCCTACCCGGAATTGACCGAGTTTTTTGTTCAGATATCTGTGTCTCCAGTTCACAACAGTGTCATGAGTCTCTAGGCATATCAGCTCTATTTTATATTGTTGTGGGTCAAGCGTCCTTGCTCGCCCTGGGTTACTGGGGCTGTGATATCGAAAATCGGTCTCCAACAAGTTTTGAGAGTTTGCCTTGGGATTTGGAATATGCAAAACTTTTCTTGAATGTTTGAGCCAAACCTCAAATTACTGTTTGCAGCGAGTCCAAGTCCTCAGTTCACTGCATCGCCACCGGATTGATGCGTGAAGCCGTGCGTGCACCCTGTGCAAGGCAGTAAATTGAAGTTTGACTTGCGAGATTTTCATCATTTCTGTAGATTAGTGCACATTTATCATCTTGAAGGCTTTCTCCGGAACTCATTGAAAGCTGATTCCTATATCTTATGTGGTTGATTTGATGCATGAATTTCTTGTGTTTTCATCCAAATTGGGCACAACATAACACAGGTAACATGAGTTTAGATGAGTTTGTATGTCGTCTACCTTATCTAAAAGTGCCCAAAATTAATCTGTGATCAGGTGCTGCCAAGAGCCCGTCTGTAACGTGCCCGAATTCTACTAGCTGAAAGATATGGGTTTTTGGGGTTTGGGGTTTAGAGGTGAGTGGGTAAGGTCCCGACGGCTAACAACAGGCAATCTTTGTCAAGAACGAGCCTCGGGTCTAAGGCCTCTCAGGCCACCTCATCTGTGTCAAGAGGTCAAGGGTAGAAGCAGTGGCATTGTGCAGGACATCATACACTAGAAACAGGGTGTAGAGACAAAGTGGACAAACTGGGGAACTATCTACAGGTGTCCATGAGTATATATGTCAGTTGTACAGCATACTGAGTGGGCTGAAGTGGAAAGGCTACGCACTATGCATCCACAGCCTTTCAGCCATGATGACCCAATTCCTAGCTGATGTCCTCCACCTCCACCTGCGCCGCTTCAGTTCTCAGTACCAGATCGACACGAACGTGCATCTGGTAATGGTGATAATGGTTTCCCTAATTGTAACAACAATAATAACTGTGACAATAATAATGATAATAATCGAGACCTACCTCCACATATGTCGAGATCCTAACAGCCCAGGCGGTCCACCTTCCAATGGCAGTGGTGGTCCACCAAGTGGCCCTGATGAACCTCAGTCTAGCTCAGATAGCTCAGGTGATATCTCTAAGCCCGAAAACTTACCACGCGCTGAAGTAGTGAACATGCAACATTACACTTTGGTGAAACCCACTCTTTCTGATAGGAAGAAGTGGACCTATGACCCCACTCCTCAGTCAGAAGATGAGATGCTCAAAGCGGCATTCAAGCCCATCGAAGACCTCATCATAGCGACTCTCTTTGGTAATCCTGTTCCGGGCAATGTCGGTGTTCAAAAGACATTATTGCAGTCCCTCCCTAAGCCCAGCTGCTATAGTGGCAATGACAATCTCACTATCTTCTTTGACTGGGTCCGTGAACTAGTACGATGGCTTAGTACTACGGACCTATGTGGAAAGGATGTGAGGCGGAGTCGGAGCTGTAACAGCTATGTATGTACATCCATTGATATTCAGCGAACTAGTGCTATCGTAGCCTTTCTTTGAGGTGAGGCTCGGGACTTCTACTCTGATGTGATTGAACCTATCCCCGATTCAGTTGACCCAAGTGCCCCACTTCAAGGTCGTTGGACATTCATCCAGCGAATTGCAGCACCCTATCGTAGATTCATTCACGATGCATCAATGCATAAGGTTGTTGATAGGTATGAAACTGTAAGATACACAAGATCTCGCGGTGTTGAAGGCCTATTCAACAACCTGAAGAAATATGCTAAGGCTCTCCCAACGCCCCTGGATGCCTATAATTTCCGCAAGTGTATTATGATTTTGCTACTGTCCTCATTCACTACTACAATGACACAGCTGCTGAAGGTCACCGCTGAGCGCTCTGCTCTCCAAGAAATTATGGAGACGGCTATCTCTCTTGAGCAAGGGGAGAAAGTGGTTGAATACTATCAAGAGGCTTGTCGTAAACTTGATCACAATTGCCGTAGGCGTTCCCGCTCCTGCTCCCAGCATCGTTCTCAATACAGAGATCGCCGCAACCGTCGCAGTCAGAGTCCTCAAGGCTACCAGAAACGAGACGGATCACCTAATCCTGGCAATTCCAGTAAGCCAGGATCCTTGCAGAATAAGGATTCGAACCATAATTGTCTGTTCCACAAGAAGGACGAGGAGGGGAATGAACATGTATTCCAGGATGTAACTTCAGCTCATCAAGCCGAACTAGACAACGACCCAGATGATGAGAAGGTTTGGGCCTGCCATGAGCACGAATCAAGTGATGAATCACGCTCTAACCAAAGCCACTCACCTGATCTGTATGGGGGATCACAGTATACATCTAATGATGAGGATGAGCGTGCTGGCTTCATGCACGATGATTGCTCATACGACGGGATGCTGAGAAGGAAGATTATTCCATAATGGAGCCCCCTGAGCATTTTGCTGCAGCTTGGGATAGTGAAGGCAACGATGATAATGCCTACCAATCATGTGACTCTGAACCTCCAGACAATGAGACCGAAAGGACTCACCTTCAGCTCGATTTCATTGAAAACTTCCGTTCTATAAAGGCTGAAGACAATGGGGGTCATGTTGCTACCGTGGGACCTAGACGATTCTGTTTGTTAAATGCTCTGAACCGTCCTAAGCGAAGTTCAGCTGAAAAGCTTTGCCTTGCGGCATGGATCGTGTTCAACGGAGTGAAGGCATTCACTCTGTTTGATAGCGGCAGCACAGCGGACGCTGTTAGTCCTGATTTTGCTCGCACATGTAAATTAAAGGTATATCGGTTGGAGAATCCAGTAACCTTTCAGCTTGGGACTAAATGCAGTCCTTCCCGCATTACTTATGGCTGCACCGTGAAGTATTCAATTGTGACTCCAAGAGAGACCATTGGAGGCAAAGATTATTTTGACATCACTAATATAGACCGGTATGATGCTGTAGTTGGCACAGTTTTCATGTGTTGCCATGGCATTCTACTGGACTTCAGGAATGATGAAATAAGTACCGAGAAACCGGTCATACCGACCCTTTCTGAAGAGGAGGAATCAGCTGAATTAGCACATCGTGCAGCTGAACGGGTTCAGAATGAATATATTCACCTTCACAGTGGTGAAGAACTTGAAGTTAGACCACGTCCAAAGGGCCATGGCAACGTTCTTTCAGATAAAGCTCACATCAACCAGAGCTCTCCAGCTCTCAAGGTGAAGTCCACTAAACAAAGGGACGGATCCACAAAATCAAACCGGAAAGAACAAACAGAGCAATGACTACATGGTAGTGAGCTCCCTTCCCAATCAATGGAGGCTAACCCGCCATGGTCAAGAGCCAGCGTTGAAGATGTTGTGGACGACGACGATAAAACTAAAAAACCATATCTTAATCACCACTTACCTGTACTATTAAGTTCTGATGATCAAGTCACGAGTAAAGGTGTAGAATATCGAGTATACCAGAAGAGCAGAGTTGATGAGTGCTAAGGAGTTGTCGGAGCTAGGGCTCAACTGTGAGTATTAGCCAGCTGCACAGCAGCTGCCAGGGTACGGATTCGGAGGCCGAGTATGTATTCGATATGTGCATTTCAAGTCCAGTGTGTGCGAGATGATGTCCTTGCCCATATGACCTGGAAGACAGAATGGCCGTTGGTGCCGGTGTTTCTGCTTAACCTCATTGATCACCCAGCCTCCTCGAACCCGAACCTCTCATAAAAGAAATTGTGTCAGCAACACTTTCCCAGCACCCTTCCCCATGTGTTGTGGGTGACAAAACACGCTGATCTCAATGAACATATACGTCTTGCCAGAGCTTGGAATTGTTGCAACTGTCATAACGGTATTCTCGTCATAGTAGTTGAAGATGGCATCGAGAAGGGTAACATGGGATTTGAGGACGAGGCAGAGACCTCAAGAGATTTGCGACGGGATGCTCGTAGGACATGTTCATTGGGAGCAATGGACCGCGAGGCTTTATCATCGCAATTGTTTAGCAACATCACAGTCCATTTCAAAGGAAACCAAAACTACAGTATATTCCCTACTGCTTTCCAAGCCAATCTTTCGTGAGCTGCCGACCTGGGCTTGATACTGCACTTGAAGAGCTCTGGAAAACTAAAACAAACAGTGTAAGTACTTGCTCTCAACCCATAGAATGAACCATAACTCACTTCACAATACTATTCGACGTGAACTTGGTGTTGGGCTCGATAAGCTTTCCATTTTCATTGACGGCTTTGGATATATCAAACACTGCCAACATACTCATGATCATTAGGTATATTGTGGACATTGTGAGTTGTTTTCCTGGACAGATCCTGGGAACAATCAGACCGAAAACGGAGCAAGAAAGTGTCAAGAAAAAGCCTAAGGTCTAAGGCCTCTCAGGCCACCTCATCTGGGGTCAAGAAGTCAAGGATAGAAGGACTAGCATTGAGCAGAACATCCTACACAATGTACTGGGTGTGAAGACGAAGTGGACAAGCTGGGGAACTATCGACAGGTGTCCATGAGTATATATGACAATGGTACAGCATTCTGAGTCATGGAAACCAATCCAAGTATAGTAAGATCAAAGAACAATGTGGAACATCAAAGAATATCAAAGGAGACAGGTAGAAACTGATGGAACAATCAAGGGATGTCAAGTACAGCAATATCATGATATGAATCAAATGGAATGATGAACACAAGGTATGGAATGGTCTGGAACATCAAGGAAGTCATAATGCAATACTGGGGACATGTAATGAAGTGAAATCAAAGGGAAATCAAGGGAAATGATCAAGGGACCAAGGAAACAAGAGGAACAGTGGGGCAATTTGTAACAGGAAGGAGCTATGACACACCTTCTCCTAACTTCAAACCCAGAAGTAACATCGCGGATATCAGAGTTCATCTTCCCATCTTTGATCCACCGCTTTGGATCGAACTTGTAAGAGGTAGTATCCGTCTCCAATTCTTCCTTGTCAGTCACCTCCTCAGAGCTAGCATCCTCCTCATCCCCATTTTCCAACGGTAAATATCTATCGGACACGTCAATGGCCTCATCCTCTTCCCCATTCTGTTTGGGAGCCCTTGGACAAATTGATGAGCTACGCGACTGCAAAGGCATGGCATTTGTCTCCTCGCCATTGTTGGGATAATTGGGGTCAGTGTTCTGATCTTGGTCTTGGTCGGGATCGGTGCCTTGTTCATCAACTTATTTGTCGAGTACATGTTCCATGTGAAAGAAGGTGTCGTCAAAGTTCTGGGTATCACTCATGTTTTAAAAATCACCAGGGGGGGATGTAGGGAGACATACAGGGAATATTATCAGGATCCAAAACACGCTGTCAGAGAGTAGAGCAAAACTTACGAATATACTGCTTGTAGTACACGTGAGACCAGTCTCTGCAGAAGTGATAATGTTCAGTATCCGAATCTTGAACAGATAGTAATCACTTATGCAGTTTCCATAGGCCGCCATCGTTCCCCCTGGCTGGCCAGCCTCATCTTCTTTCATGTTTCATATCGCAAGACTTGCCGACCCTGAAGACAATGGTAGGTATACCGATATCCACAATGTGGCAACCAGGCTCACCTTTATATTCCCAGTAGCCAACCATAGTGTTTGTAACCAGCATGTCCCTCCTGAGCTCCTCGACTCATTTTACATGGCTGTACCTCTCGTTTTCATTGTGTTCCCTTGTCTGGCGTCGTTTGCACTGACGAGTGATGAGTTAATCCATGGCACAAGGTCTCTTGGGCGGCCTTTGAACGATGGTGAGTGTTTTTTTGTGTTGTTGAGCATTTTTGCTTGAGGCTCACCTTGTTCATTCTGACCAGCCTGCCATCTCGAGCTCCCAACTGGCGTCTCCTGCGATTTCCATTGCCACAGGTCAATCCCCAGTGATTTTGGCATCTTCCGTGCAATCTATAAGCATAGTAAGTATTTTTTTTTTTCAATCTCAAAGGGCGGACACAAAGCCAATCTGTACTTTTAGAGCATGGTAATTAAACTTCTTGTCGGTAGTGAGGGTTATGAAGGGAACAGTAAGTGAATCACCAGCGTTTGTAGATCACCTCGAAGCTCACCTTATGAGTTTTCGTCCCAAATGCGAATTTGGATGGCGAGAATGGACCCACAAGAGCTGGAATTGTGAGAGTTGGTTGGTTTCAAGGTGTCCTAATTGGGTGAGTCTTGAGCTTGAGGTTTTGGATTTGTGGGTAGATTGGTAGGATCTGAGCCAGATCTGGGATCAGTCTGATTTAGACAAGGTTTCTGGTTGGTGAGAGGGTGTACGTACTGTCGAGATTGTAGCATGTGCAGAAAACATCACTGTATGTCTGACATAGCTGGTCAAGACCAACATTGAACACCTCGCTGTCAGTACTCAATGAGGAGGTAGAGATGTTGCGAGAGTCAAAACACCCTGAGTCCCAACCAACGTTTGGCATGCTGAGGTTGTATATTGTGAGTGGGATGTGAGAGTGTTGACAAGTGGGCCGTCTCGGTTTGATTGGGCTTGTATGATGCACAGATACATTGATGAAACGATTTACCGTCGCAGATTGAGTTGTTGAGAAAGTGGAGTCTCCGAGGGAAGCTATCTTCAAGTTTGTCATATGTTCTGTGCTTCATACGCAACATGCTCTCCCCCAACAGCTTCTAACATCCTACATTTGACTGTCTTGCTTGTTGTGAAGGTTCAGAACACTCTCTTCCCAGCTATCTGAGTGTGCCTGTGGCATCCCATCATCATTGTTTTGGCCATTCTCATCAGCACCCCGTACATCTATTGTACTGATACTTACTTGGAGACCCTGACTGAGCCACTAATGCATAAGGTAAAGGATGCCGCATCAAAAGTAAAGAGAAGATTGCTGAAGGTCGAAGGCAGTGGTCAAAGAATTCTGTGGGAGTGCAGAGCTTCCATGTTGACCACCGGAACCCGAAAGCATTTGACCTCAATGTGAATGACCAAGACAAACATCATTATTTTTGTCCAAACCGGTCCCTCATATTTTCAGTAGGCATCCCGTCATGTTGATCTTTCGGAAAGTTCCGGTGAACGCCCCTTGGTTTGAACGTGCTGAAAGGCTTTCGCTTGATTTCGGTTTGATTTGCAGTGCTGGCCAAAATTTCAGTTCAATTCACACGTTTCAGGAACTCACCATTTCGGTTTGATTCGCTTCAGGTAGTTTACTTGGGCTCTGAATCTGTACTCTGACTGCCGCTGTGCAGCAGACACAACAGCTTCAACATATTTGAAGGAAATGTAGGACTTACAGACTGGTGAAAGTTTTGTAACATATCATACAGTAGCAGTATCAACCATTCAGGCTGAAAATAAGGGTGAGTCAGAGACGCTGACGGAAATGATGGCCCTTTCTGAGGTCTGACAGGTAAAACCTATAAAAGGCGATAATAAAAGCGCTGATGCAAAGTGATTTGTCAAGTGGTGTTTGAGTATGATTTGACCTTGATATAGTTTAATTACTACTATATATAGTAGAATCTGTCAAATTATTGATGTTACATGATGGTCCACTTTGAAGGCCACCATTTGGCAGATAAAAACGGTTCTCCGTAAACTTCGAATCTGTAACAAAGAGGGAAGAGGAGAATATGATGATTATACAGAGAGCTAGAGAAACAGCTTATATAGTGTAGAACTAGCTACGCAGTCCAGATATCTAATCTGTAAGTGGGTATGACAAGAGGAAAGATAGTGGCATATGGTTGATACAAGTGGGTATTACATACTGTGCATGATGTATATATAACTGTGCATGACAGTAAGTAGATCGGAGGTCAAGGGTTATGAGGTCATAAGGCATGGTAAACATACACTTCAACTGATCAGGTCGACATTGAGGATCTCGCTACAATAATTGAAAGTGCAGTCTCACAACAAGGTCCTATCCCGCTTGATGACCTCCATGATGAGTTCATACTTCTCCATTGAAACTGGAGCAATCATACATGCTGAATGAACTTGGGGACCCACCTAAATATACAGATGAAGATATCCCTAAACTTTGACAGCAGTGGCTGGACGAGTATGCAGATATTATGGGAGGAGTACCCGAAAAGCCTCTGCCCTACCGTGTGGTCAATCACGCTATCCCACTCATTGACCCTAACCAATGTTACTGCTATTATATGCCACACTGCCCGGATTCGTTGAGAAATCAACTCTCTGAGAAGATTGATCACTACATGCGAGCTGGGTGGTGGGAGCCCAAGCCAGTGTCTCAGGCTGCTCTGATGCTTTGCATTCCTAAAAAAGATGGGAAGCTTTGGACAATTGTAGACTGTCGTCAGCGCAGTAAAAACACTATAAAAGATGTAACTCCCTTACCAGACCAGGACCATCGACGGATGCAAGTTACTGGGGCCAAATACCACTCTAAGATTGATGTCATGAAGTGCCGCTTTTCCCCCTATCTTTTCCTTTATTAGCGCCTATTCCCCTTTTAGCGCCTGTTTGTTACTTTGACGCCTACCAGATACCTGGTTCCCCTTTCTACATCATTCCCATCATTTCCTTCCTCATCCTTGTTCTTGCACATCTTCACAACCCATCCTATCCATTGTTTCCTTTGTTCTCTTTGTTCTTTCATACACAACTGTTACTCATTCTGGACTCATTATTGTTCCATACCTGGACTACTATTGTTCTTCCCTTGTTCCCTATTTTCTTTCTTTATTCTCGCACAACTCGCATTCCAGTATATAAGCTAGGTAGTTTACACCTGGTCCCTCATCTTGACCTCTTGTCATTGGGACCAGGTGAGTAGTTAATTCTGTTTCTCTTTGCCTGCAATATATCTAACTTGTCATTGGGACCAGTTCCTTTACCTGTTCTTGCTCCCTGCTTGCTGTCTCTGCCATCTCCATTGTCATCTCTGCTAGATGACTTCTGCCACCATTGTTTCTGTATCCGAAGTAGTGTCTAGCGCTTTAGGACATTAGGTCAAGATCCTCTATTGCACTGACAGCCTGACCAGTGGGAAGGTTGTCCTTGCAAGATCACCACTGCTTCCAAACCCTGCTCAAATCTCGTTCATGCAGTTGATCCCACAGATCACTATCACTGGCACCTTGACCCCAAAACTAACGACTGGAGAGCTTGTGACCTCAAACCCTGCCTGCATGCCGACTCTTTAAACTCAATTGCACAAGCTCGCCGGTTCTCCGATGAACGACACTAGTACCACCACCGTTCCCCAGTCCTGCCCCTGTCGCCAAACCAGAAGCTGATCTGGCAGCCTCTACTCCCTTACCGTTTGCTGCACCACCCACTCCTGTAGGTTCTGGCCATGCTACTCCACGACCTCTCTCTGTCCTCTCGCATCAATCTCCATCTCCAGCCGATACCACCAACTCACATGCCTCCCAAACCACTACCTCTACTATCTCCAGCATGTCTACTCAGTCCACCACCAACGCCACTCTCAAAGCGCTCCTCACCCACCTTGTTGATCAACAGCAACCTCAGCAGGCTCAGCTCAATGCCATTAGAGACACCTTCAAAGCCAACAAAGACAAAGGCACTTTCATTGCAAAGCCCGCCGTCTTCAGGGCAATGTGGACAATGTGGCCAGGTTCCTGCCCATGTTTAGGAATCGGGCAACAGAGCAGAAGGCATTGAGGATCAATGCAGGGCAAGGGGTTACTCCAGAAGATGTTGGAAAGTTGGATCACAGGAGAACCATCCAGTCCACTTTGTTGTTCTGTGAAGGGGGGAAAGCTGGTTGCTGGGTGGCCAACTATTTAAAACAGATCAACACCTCCATGACCAACGAAAATGTTGCAATCCCCTTTGAAGGAAGGTGGGAGACTTTCGAAAAACAGTTCAAAGTACGCTTTGGCTCTGCCAATGAAAAAGCTGATGCCATCAGGGAGCTGGAGCAGATGAAGCAAGGGAGCAAGGCTGTCACCCTCTACTGCCAAGACTTCAGACACATGGGAGCAAAGACAGGCCTCTCGGATGCTGACCTCATGATTCGTTTCCAAAGTGGACTCAACCCGGAGGTGATGAAACTCCTGGTGACGATGGACCTAGCCCAGGGAGACCCAAGTGACTTGGATGATCTGGAGGATTGCTCATGCAGAGCTGAGAGGGTCCTAGAAGCAGAAGGGTTCAGCACTCAGAAACACACTGAGACCACCACCACCACCATCAGCGCCACCAGTGCCACCCAGACCAACCCTGTTGGAGGTAACGGCAAGACCCATGAGGACTTCATGAGGGCCATGTGCAACCATTGCTATGGCTGTGGCACAACAGATCACACCAAGGCCCAGGGTAATAACAGCCAGGAGCAGTGCCATCATTGCAAGTGCCTTGGACATTGCACCTCTGTCTGCCAAGACAAGTTCCTGGGACACATGCCAGGTCTAGGCCTCAAGTCCGTGAGGATCCACAAGATCAACTCAGCAGTCCCCTTCACTCTGTTCCTGGGAGAAACGAACAACATTAGCGCCTCCCCACCTATTCGTACCACTGTCACCACTCCCTCCACCCAAGTCTCTGCCTCTTACACCCCCAGTTCCAATGCGATAGCCCATATTGCCACCCTGCAGGACTCTCTCAACCAGCAGAACGCAATGATCCAGCAGCTCATGGGTCAGAAGGATTTTTAAAGAGGGTGTCCGCCTTTGCTGCAGCCAGTGAAGACCCCTGCACTGGTTCCTGTCTATGCCACTTCCTTGTATGATTCAATTCACTCTTGTACCATATCTACTACCTGCAAAATAAAACCTCTTTCTCACCACTTTCACATACAGGTGAAATTGAAAGGAAGGCAGCATCAGATGGAAACTGCAGCCATGATTGACAGTGGGGCAACTGCCCTGTTTCTTGGAAAATCCTTTGTCTCAACTCATCAAATTAATACTTTCCCTCTGCAACATCCCATACAAATCCACAACATCAATGGCACCCTCAATCAGGCTGGAAGCATTATGCACTTTGCTTGGCTAGGACTTACCACAGATGATATGGAGACTTGGACTGACTTTCTGGTGACAGAACTGGGAGGGGAGAATGTGATCCTTGGGCTTCCCTGGTTATGGAAGACCAACCTGCAGGTTGACTGGGAGAAGGGACAAGTTTCAGTGCCTGGAAAGGTGACTATTGAAGAAGTTGCTCCCAGATGCTACTTGCTTGCGTCCATTGCCCGCCCAGTAGATTTGCGAAGGATAAATAAGACATTGATAGTGTTGTAAGCGTCGAATATACATCAACCTTGGTGGACATAGTCTGATGCATTTTTCGATGAGCATATGTGCTTGGGAACACTCTGACACCCAACCCATCTGGATTGATGTAACCAGCGACGGGGGTGTCTTGGATATTAGTGAGTACCCAATGCATGGCGATGTATCCTAAGAATAATTCATCAGCGAGGCACCAGTTCGTTATGATTTGATGAGCCTAGCCTGGCCTGAACTTTGCCCGAATCATGCACACTTGGTTCATATTGACCTTCTTCAACTTGGAAAGAGATAGAGTGATACTTATCCATAGACCATATCTCGTAACTGTCAAAAGGTCCAAACCCAAGCTTCATCATGTTAACCTGATGCTGAAAGTGAACACCATAACATTATCAGTGTGCGCTTGGCTTCCACTAGCTCGGTTGGAGACTTCGACCGCTCTTTTGAACTGTTCAAGTGCATGTACATAAAGCTCAGATTTGTGTTCCATTGATTTGAATTTACGGTGTCCAGACGTGCGTGTGAGGAAAGGTATTGGAGAAGCGACTGTTGTCAACTGTTTCAATATCTGACCATCTCACAGGGGTGGTTCAGAATTCCATAGGATGTTATAAGAGGCATTACTGACCCCAGTGTAGTTCCCCAATGCCAGATCTAATCCCGATGCACCTGACAGCTCTTTGTGCTACTCACCAAGATAGAACCAACCGACGTTCCCAAATGACCTGGTTCTCTGCGTTAATTTCTGGTACCTCTGCATAGCTGCCTACCTGTTTCCCACACATTTCCCTCACCTTTGGGTGTGTCCTAAAGGTCAGGCTTAGTGATCTAAGCTAAGCAAAGTGTCAGAATATTCTTGTATATACCATAAGAATATGTAGGTCTTGTGGCTAACATTTTCAAGCTGATTTGACTCCCCTATAGTAACATTGTACTCAGCTACCATCTTGAGTGAGCCAATTCAAATTTAGGTGCTGAAGTCTTTGATTACCAATTCACTGGCAGCATGCATGTGGTGATAAGATAGGCTACTCTCGGAAAGATGAGTAGTATCATGGTGACTATACTCGATGTAATGTTTCTTTGAATGATATCTGAATCTTGATGTTCTGAGGCCTCAAGATGAATAGAACATTCCAAGATTACAAGGGATCAAAATTTTGAAGAGTACAGCAGAAGTTGTTCTAGATAACAAGATAAATAGCAATGGCCAAACAATATTGTCTGGTAGTATTACAAACGTGTGGCAGCCGCTCTTCAGTCTATCAACCCCTGAGTGATTTATTCTAACATTCAATTGTCACCTGTGCTGAATATTGATGAGCCTAAGTATGTGTGACCATGCTCCGTGCAATAGCCATATGGCACAAATGGCCTTGTACCCAGAAACTCGACACTGAAGACAGCAAGAATTACCATGCTTTACTGCTTCAGCGGCAATCAGTTTACAGATCCGGGGCACATATTCACATTGCAAGCTATGATATGAGTTGACTTGCAATGAGGGTGGGCTTGTATTGGGTAGATATTGTGGTTGTGGCAACTCCATGTGAGATCTGTGGACTGTCTGTGGATGTGCATGCAAAGGTAATTGATTGAGGTTCTTGATTATTGATAAATAAATAGTTCCATGTCAGTTCCATGCCAGTCATTGGTTGGTGGAGAACATCAGCAAACTTAGCAGCATACTCTATTATGTCATTATTGTGTTTCAATAGACAATGGTGACTCTGTTGTGGTGAGTGGCTTAGTCATTGTCATTCAACCAGCATGGGGTTGAGATCATAATTCCTTGGTCTCACCAGTGAAA
>JANHQD010002815.1:0-25408 GCA_024721195.1 Marasmius sp. AFHP31
GTACTACACCTTGGAAATATGTGTGACTTTATATTTCACATTTTATTTACATAATTGTTACATAATTCCAGGCTGTTAAGGTGAAATTATTGAGATTTTTTGTTTGTAGTAAGTCAATTGTTTGACTTATATAATACCAAACATATTTTTGATCCAAAGACATCAGTATTATGTTACAGTTATGGTGCAAGTCTATATCTCAATGTATCTTCTCTAGCAAACATAATTCTTGCATACATCTTACCCAACTTTATGGATGGTTGCTATGGAACAAACAGACATCTTTGATAAATATTTCTCAGTGTCTTTCCACTGTAGATACACTTGGATTAATATCTTATAGCCTGCACCAAATGTATTTCTTGTATAACACTTGGTAGAAATACATATCAACTCCAAAGGTTCTCAATAAGAAATTCCAGCATAATTCAAGTGTAATTCCCATGGAATTACGGTGAATTGCATCCTGTGTCGTTGGCAGAGCCAAAGCGCACTTTGAACTGTTTCTCGAAGGTCTCCCACTTTCCTTCAAACGGGAATGCAACACTTTCGTCGGACATGGATGTGACGATCTGTTTCAAGTAGTTGGCCGCCCAGCGGCTGGCCTTTCCTCCTTCACAGAACGACAAGGCGGACTGGATGGTCCTCCTGTGGTCCAACTTCCCAACGTCTTCTGGAGGGACTTCCGGTCCTGCCTTAATCCTCAACGCCTTCTGTTCTGTCGCCCAGTTCCTAAACATTGGTAGGAACCTGGCCACATCATCCGCATCGCCTTTAAAGGCGGCGGGCTTTGCAATGATTGCTCCTTCATCTTTGTTGGCTTTGAAGGCGTCTCTGATGGCGTCCAGCTGGGCTTGCTGGGATTGTTGCTGATTGACGAGGCGGGTAAGAAGGGATTCGAGGGTGGCGCTGGCAGTTGCCTGAGTAGACATGCTGGATATACTGGAAGTGGTGGTTTGGGAGGTGTGCGAGTCGGTGGTTTCGGCTGGGGATGGAGATCGGTGTGAAAGAGCAGAGAGAGGTCGTGGAGTGGCTGGTCCAGAACCTACGGGAGTGGGTGGTGCAGCAAACGGTAAGGCAGCGGAGACTGTGGGGTCGGTTTCTGGTTCAGGAGCGGGAGTAGGACTTGGGAACGGTAGCGGTACTAGTTGTGATCCGTCGTTGAACTGTCGAGCTTTGGGGATCGAATTCAAAGGGTCGGCGTGCGGGCAGGTGTGGAGTTCACAAAGTCTCCAGTTGCGTTTTTCAGGATGACGGTGCCAGTGATGTTGGTCTGCGGGATCAACTGCGTGGACAAGATTCGAACAAGGTTTGGAAGCCGTGATGATCTTGCAAGGACAACCTTCCCAGTGGTTAGGCTGTCAGTGCAATAAGGATCTTGACCTAATGTCCTAAAGCGCTAAACGCTAAGACTATAAAAGCAACGGCGGTAGAAGTCGACTAGCAGAGACGACAACCGAGAGGACAGAGGTAGCGAGCAGAGGGCAAGAACAGGTAGATAACTGGTCCCAACGACAAGTCAGATACATTGCAGATAGAGAAAGACAGAAATAACTACTCACCTGGTCCCAACGACAAGAGGTCAAGATGAGGGACCAGGTGTAAACTACCTAGCTTATATACCCAGTCAGAGGTCTGAGATATGAGTCGTGAACGAATAGGAAAGACAATAAGAAAACAATAAGGAAACAATAGTAGTCAAGTATAAAACAATAACGAGTCCGGAATGAGTAACTAGGAGATGAGAGAAGACAATAAGAACAATAGAATGAATGGGTCGTGAAGAAGGTGTAGAAGACAATAGTGTGAGAAGGAGATATGTGGGAAGGGGAAACGGGTGTCTGGTAGGCGTCAAAGAAACAAGTAAGCGCTGAAAGGGGAATAGGCGCTGAGAAAGGAAAAGATAGGGGGAAAAGCGGCACTTCATGACAGTACGGTCTTACCACAACAACCTTCGCCGTTGTTGTGTGCTACAGACACTTCGAGACTCTGTTCTCTTGAGGTATAGCACGTCGCCTATTGACGACCAACGCGTTCATGTTAACGACCGGGACATGGTTTATCATGGGAGGAACCCCCAAATCCAACAACCGGCACGCCCGATTGAGGATGATGAAGTGGCTCTACTTCGGATGTTGTATCCCGAACCTTTCTCCGACCGTGACCCTATACGGAGTCGACAAGCTCTCAATTCACGACGTCGCCCAGCCTCACCAGAATCAACTGCCAGTGATGTTGACATTCCCGGGGACTATGTTCCTCCATACCAAGCAACCCTTCGAGCTCAGCTCGATAGACACGCTCAGTCTCGGAGTCAGGGAAGAGGGATGCCCCAAGCACATAACTCTCGGGGAAATAATATTCCAAAGGTTAGCTCCAACGCGCAGCCCTCGTCATCACAACCTGTTGACCACCCTCTCGACGACGGTCCCCGCAAATCTGACAAAGAATCCGAACAGGATGATCATGGCAACACCTTTGGTGGAAATCCAAGTGGTGGTGGTGGTCCCCCGGGCAGTGACCCATCTGGAGACCCATCCGACAATCCTAGTGATGGAGAACCTCACTTCTCAGAAGACGATTATAATCGTCAATTGAGAAAAACACCAATCAATAAAACTCTCTCGCCGCAGCTGCCACCTCCAATTCAGGAGAAGAAGCCCGGTGTATTTGGTCGTACTCGCTACACATCTGTAGATCCAACATTCAATGAAAAGGAAACATTTGAGTACGATCCCACTCCTCAAAGCCAAGAAGAAGTTCTTCGTGCGGCTTTTCGCATATTTGAATCTTTGATTCAACGCCTATTATACGGCCCTGGGTCCAGTGCACCCAATAATGCTCAGAAAACCGTCATTCGGAACATTCCCAAGCCGAGATTCTACTACAGTGAAGCTGATTTTCTGGTCTTTGATGACTGGATTCGTGACCTAGTCCATTGGCTCAACGTTGCCAATCTCTGCGGAGCAGAGGTTAGATGGAGTCGTACCACGAATGGCTACATCCTCACGGCAATCAACATGTTCCGAAAGAACGTTTTAGTATCCTTCTTACGAGGTGAAGCCCGCCAATGGTATATCGATGTGATCGAGAGCGGCTGTGGCAGTGAGACCAATGAACCTATAACCTTTATGCAGGTTGTAAGTGGTCTATACCAGCGCTTCATCCATGAATCGTTGTTATCACTTGTATCCAAACAATACAAGAGTGTTAAATACTCGTCTAGCAAAGGAATCAAGGGAATGTTCGCTGAACTTACCCACTATGCTAAGAGCATGCCCAGTCCTCCTGACATATACTCATTCAAGGAGAAACTTATGCTTCTCGTGCCAACTGAGATGGAGGATAAGATGAGGGAGATCCATCAAGTTACGGCGGAGTCCTCATCTGTCAACGAAATTATGCAAGCCGGATTAGCTTGTGAACGGAGCTACAAAGCTGGTAAATACTACCAGGAGGCCCGGGAGGAAATGAAGCGAGCAAAGCGTCGTAAATCACGCTCTCGATCCCGAGACCGCAAGAGGAAGGAGAAAAAGGACAAACATCGAAAATATTTGAGATCTCCTTCACCTAAACGACTACAAGTCGTAGATAAGCAACGGTACAGTGTCCGAGCACATTCACCTCGGCAGAATGACCGTCCAGACTATCCAAAACGTGTCAATGGTCCGCCACGGAATGATAGGGATTCCCAACGGCGTGACTACAACCGACAGTTCAAGCCATTCTATTGCAATGCTTGGAATAACAAGGATAGTGGCAATCAAGGAAAACCTCGACTGAATAAAATGGCTGAGTCCAACTCGAAGACTAAGGCCAAGGATTCGGCTCGGATGGCCTACATGGCAGACCCAGACTCACACAGTGATTCTGAACACGATTCTGGTAGTGACAGTGGCTCTGAATCAATTCCTGATTCCCATAGTCGCTCACCGTCAAGTTCTGACAGTGAATCTGAAGGAATCAACCTCAATGGTTCGCAATACTCATCAGATGCCGCTGATGAAGAATACACAGAACGTGTAGGGCTCATGCTCGTCGAGTCCTCTGTCAGTGAACGCATGAATGCAATGTATAGTTCTTCTGAACCCGAGGACGACATGGACTGTGCATATTCAACCATCATTGATGAATATTCACCTCCAGAAGAGGTGTTGAATCTCGATTTTGGCGAATACATGTGCTCAATGATCGATGAGCCCAATGGAGGTCAACATGCTACACTAGAACCCAAGTCGGTGCCTGTAGATGCGATTGGAACGCGACCCAATCGTACAGGAAGGGACAATCGTTGTCTTAGCGCCTTCATTGAGATCAACGGAGTACGAGCATTTGTACTCTTCGATAGTGGAAGCACAGCCGACGCTATAAGTCCAGACTTTGCACGGGTCGTGAAACTTCCAATATTCCAATTGGAAAATCCTGTTACGCTTCAATTGGGAACCAAGGGAAGTAGATCCCGTATATCCCATGGCTGTATAGCCAAATATGCGTTCAAATCACCACAAGAAAATGTATCCTCGAAGGATTACTTCGATATAGCCAATATAGACTGATATGATGCGGTAATTGGCATGGTGTTCATGCGAAAGCATGGCCTTTCCCTTCACTTTGGTTACGATACTGTTTGTTTGAACGGTGTTCCTATACCCACTCTTTCAAAGGGGGGGGGGGAATCGGCAGAGATTGCTCGAAGGTACCGCAAGTTTGTTTCGCAAGAAACTCACCTTCAGAACAACAAGCAATTAGATGTCCGAAAACGCCCTCAAAAGTACGGTGTTGTTGAAGATTTGAAAGAGAAGACACGGACAAAAACCCGACTAAAGGAACAGTGACTGCATGGAAGCAGTAGTTCTGTTGAGGTCGAACCCTCTACATCTCGATCTGTTAAGATCGACAATGTGCCCGATGAAGAAAGCCAAAAATTACAAAAAAATGACCTACACCCTTATCTCCCAATTCTATTGGGTCCTGGTGACGAACTATCCACAGATGACCTCCTCAATATGATAGACGTCGCTGTTAATCAACGGGACCACACCCCTGTTGAAGATCTCGTGTCTGAATTCATTCGAGTTCAACAGCCCGTATACAAAGCTGAACCTACATCTCAAAAGTATACTGAGGCTGATGTCCCGCATCTTCGAGAACAGTGGATCAAGAGCTATGCCGACATTATGAATGGCGTACCAGAGAAACCACCCCCCCCTCCGGGATATCAACCACACAATTCCGCTCGTTGATGACAACAAACGGTACCGATACTACATGCCCAAGTGTCCGGACTCAATGCGAAGTCAATTATCGGAAAAAATCGACAAGTACATGCGTGCTCAATGGTGGGAACCACAAACCGTATCCCAAGCAGCACCTATGCTTTGTGTTCCCAAGAAGGACGGTAAAACCATTCGGACAACAGTAGATTGTCGTCAACGGAATGATAATACAATAAAGGACGTTACTCCTATGCCCGGCCAGGATCAGATACGATCTCAAGTAGCTGCCGCAAAATATAGGTCTAAAATTGATCTGTCGGATGCCTATGAGCAAGTTCATGTTGTCCCAGAGGATGTGTTGAAAACCGCATTCGCCACCGTACTTGGTACCTTCGTCAGTCACGTCATGCAACAAGGGGATACGAATGCTCCTTCGACTTTTCAACGCCTAATGAACCACATCTTCCGTGAATACATTGGAGTATTCATGCATGTGTATTTGGACAATATCTTCGTATTCAGTGATACAATAGAAGATCACGAGAAACATTTGAAGCTTGTTTTTGAAAAACTTCGAGAACAACAACTATTTCTCAAGTCCACTAAGTGCGAACTGTATGCTGAATCAATGGACTGCCTTGGTCATATCATTGACCACAAAGGTCTCCATGCTGATTCGGATAAATTGGAACGTATCCGTAACTGGAGAACTCCCAGAAACTACAACAATGTCCAAAAATTCCTGGGACTTGTGAATTACTTATTGCACTTTCTCCCTGACGTATCATCCTCTACGGCACCACTCTCAGAGATGGCTCGTAATAACCAGCCATTCTTTTGGTAACCTATACACGATATATGCTTCCAGAGAATTAAAGACCTTTGTTGCAAGGTCCCCATTCTAAAGCCCATTGATCCTCGTAATTCAGAACCAATTTGGGTTGTCTGTGACGCCTCGGTTTCTGGTATTGGTGCTATGTATGGACAAGGACCCTCATGGCAGACTTGCAGACCTGCGGGTTTCATGTCGAAAAAGTTCAGTGACGCACAGAGAAACTATCGGGTATTTGAGACCGAAACTCTGGCCATTCTCGAAGCATTGCTGAAGTGGGAAGACAAATTAATTGGATATCGCATCCATGTTGTCACTGACCACAAGTCTCTTGAGTTTTTCAAGACTCAGAAGCGACTATCCAGTCGCCAAATGTGTTGGATGGAATATCTCTCGCGCTTTGACTTTGATATCACATATATCAAGGGTATCACCAACCGGGTGGCTGATGTACTCTCACGGTACTACGAATCGGACACCCCTGCGGACAAACACTCACCAAACGAGTTTGTTAATGCTGACGTCTGCATTGACAAACTGGGTGAAGACCTTCCAATTGGCCGTTCAGCTGAAGTAGCTGCATTACTTGAACAATTCCGAGCTCAACGCGAAGCTAAGGACGTTCAAGAACCCCGGGACCGTGAGGCTCAAGAACCCGATTCGGAGAACACAACTCCCTCACTACTTGAGGACCCCACTATCATCGAGTCCCGAGCCAGAGGGCCAAATCTCCAATCTAAATGGTTTGCAGAGAACTCGTTTCTCAAGGAACTTAAGTCAGGGTACCAAGAAGACCCTCTGCTCAGCAAGGTATTGGATAACCCTGACGAATATCCCAAGTTTTCAGTCGAAAAGGGTATCATATGGACTACCAACCACGCTGAGGAATCTGTGGTATGCATACCCGCTACACCTCAGAATAAACGTTCATTGCGAACATTAATTCTGGATAGTGCTCACTTGACTGTTGGTCATTTTGGCCCCGAACGTACCGCCAACTATATTCGACGTTGGTATCGGTGGCCCGGGATCTACGGGATGACTCAAAAGTTTTGCCAAACTTGCGAGCTGTGTCTTAGGTCCAAGACTATTGCTGCAGCACCATTTGGAAAGCTTCACCCATTACCAATTCCCACTCGCCCTTGGGAATCCATTGGTATGGATTTCATTGGACCCTTTCCAGAAGTGAAAGGATACAACTATCTTTGGGTAGTTATCTGTCGTCTCACTAACATGGTTCATCTTATCCCATGTCATACCAAAAACACAGCTACCGAGCTGTCACTTCGCTATCTACAAGAGATAGTTCGACTCCACGGTCTACCCAGGTCGATTGTTTCTGACTGTGACCCAAAGTTCACTTCAGTTTGGTGGCAAGAACTCCACCGTATGCTTGGAGCACGGTTATTGATGTCGACATCTTTTCATCCTCAAACCGACGGAGCCACCGAGCGCGCCAACCGTTCTGTTGCACAGATCTTTCGAACAGCAATTCGAGCCGATCAGCATGATTGGTTGGGCAAAGTTCCTCTAGTTGAGTTTGCCATAAACTCGAGCACAAGTGCATCAACAGGATTCGCCCCCTTTGAACTCAACTATGGGTATATACCCTCCATGCTATTCGATGTTCGGGAACAAGAAAATGTTCCTAAAGGGATACGTGCGTATGGAATACGAGCCATGCAGAACTTATATGACGCTCACGACGCCATAATTTCCGCTCGGGTCTTTCAAACTTACCACTCTAACAAATGCCGCCGGCCAGAACCCAAAATATTGAAGGGTTCAAAGGTTCATTTGTCCACCAGGAATTTGTCACTTCCTAAAGGAAGAGCAACGAAATTGCTACCCAAATATGTTGGGCCGTATACCGTGCTGGAAGCGTACCCAAAACATCCAACCTACAAGCTTGATCTCCCTGAAGATCTGACAAACCGGCGAATTCATGACGTATTTCATGTAAATCTCCTCAGACCGTATGAACTGAGCGACGATCAACTTTTCCCCGGACGCAGTAAACCTGAACCGTACGACTTTGGGGCGCCGGATGATGCTGGGGAGTTCGTGGACACCATTACCTCCCACACTTGGAATGGCAACAGAGTATTATTCAAGGTCCATTGGACCCTCGGAGACGTTACTGACGAGCCATATTCAACAGTAAAAAAGTTGAAGGTTCTAGACGAGTACTTTACACTCGTTGGGGTGTCCCGGTGGCAAGATCTCCCGAAGGGGTCGCGAAAAAAGCGCCGTACCTGAAGTGGAATATAGTTTTGCATCCCCGGAATATCTAATTCCCAAATTTTGAGGTCTGGAAACGTTTTCCACTTCCACCCATTCGCCCACTACACGTCCAGCAATGTCTCTCAACCCTACCGACCTTATGCTCGGACCCAGTGTCACCGGCGGGAATAATGGCTCACCCCCTGTGCCCTTCCCTATAATGGCTTATGGTGCGAATACTACCCATGACATATCGTCCTCAGCTGATGCTGGAACTCATTTTCCAGGGGGGGGGAACCACGGGAATAGTTTTCAGAACCACGGGAACAATTTTCTCAATCCTACACCAGTGTATTCAGTCCCTATGAATCAAATCACCATGCCTCCTTCAGCCTGCTCAGTTCCCGGTACCTGGCATGTTAATCTGAAGCTATCCATCATATTTCATCGACATGCAGACGGCTCCTTTTGCTTCGATGTTCTTGGACACGCCGTCGCTGCAGACTCAGAGGAACAAGATTCCTTTAAGCAGGCCCGCCAACGTCTTATCGACCACATTCTCATCCCTGAAAGGGATCGATGTGCACGGATTGAAGCCGAAAATCGTGGTCTCAAGGACGAGAATCAGCGCCTTACTACTCGTATTCGGGAATTACAGAATCGTATTGATTCAGCTTCCCTATCGGCACGTCCTACTGCTGGCAACAAGAGGAAACCCGAACGGGACTCGATGTCAGACCGATGACCTCCTCCACCAGCAAAATCACTTATCCCTGCACCTTCTTTGCATAGGGATATCTCTTCTCCACCATCCTACGACTCTTTGGGATCAGAACCGTTCCCCAGTAACGCAGTTCCCTATCTCTTGCTTCAGCACTGGAACTACCGACCGGGTATGGCTCCTTCACCTTATGTCACGTTCACTGAGCTCGGTTGGCCTCATGCAACACCCGACATTGAACAACATGCTCGTAGTAGGACAACTCCCAGTATCCTACCTCTTGCCGAGTTCAGTGGCGAATCAAGTGGGAATCAGATTCCCCCTATGAACACCATGGAATGGGGCACCGTTCAGCGACTCTCAAAACAGTTAGGGAACGTCATACCACTTATGCAGGTTAGAGACTGCAAGGGTATGTTCCTAGTATTGGCCAGACTTCAACAACAGTCCAAATCTGCCAATCTTTCGCTACCCCCTTCGATCCAGGACATTCTGGTTCTCAAGTCATACCCCGAATGGTCCCACTTGACTCGTTTTTACAACGGTCGAGATCATGTACAACCCAACGACTCAGAGACCAACTGGAATGCATCTCCATCACTTATTCCATCCATTCGACCTCCAAGTCGTCAATCTAGCAACCACGATTGCGCTCTCTTCATTGCTATCCATCACGACCCCCGTCATCATATGGGAGTATTCGTTACGGACAACCTAATTGTTCATCTAGACACGATTGTGGCTCACCGTATATTCGTGGAAATGACCCCCAACCATCGACGTGGCGTTTGGGATTTCCGACTCGAGTTTGTACGACTAGTGGCATAGCCCAAGCTATACAAAGACATTCTTCGTGAAAAGGGCTTTGTCGTCAACCCCAAAGGACACGTTACTATGTTTCCCCACGAACAATCATATAATGTGGTCGCGATTGCAGAACACTTTGCCTCCTGCTCGATCGACGTGGCCAGAGCCACCCACATGCTTCACTGGGCATTGGAGTATGCTCTAAACGTCCAGAATGACCTCTCATTACCGCCGCATCGTCGAGACACATTCACCAAGGTCTACAAGTTTGCCCATATCTGCTTGCTTTTCTATCCTATTACTCCTCCTCGACCCAACCGGGTACTCGATCTATCCTCCAGGGCGAAACCTAAGGATGTTCTCGAGTATCGTCGCCGACAAGCTGTCCTACAATTCTGGAAGGAACGAGGCTCGCTCAAGGACCCCAGTTACAGAGTACCTCTCCAGCATAGCCGTTCCTCTCCCTCATCATCCATCCCCGTTTCTGTTGCTGGGCTTCAGATATCCGATGATGGGAATGACAAATCGTCTCCTATGGATGAAAATACGCTACCTAAACACCCTGATCCCTCGGTACAGTCTGCGGATGCCACTGTCAATACCGAAACTAAAGGACCTGGGTCGGGAGTCGAACCAGACGAGTTTGCGGATGCCACTCATAGTTCTCCCCCGAGTGTAACCAACAACAATCCATCTCCAGTGGATCAGGACGATGCGATGAATGGTGGACTTTCAAATACGCAACCCACCAATGACGGTATGGAGGCTTAGGACCAAGATTGGACACCAATCTAGTAGGGGAGAATGTAAGGGGTGCTCCCCCGAAGCTTGTGGCATAGCCACACCATTGGATATTCACGAGTAAAAAAGGCCGATAACAGCTTGGTAATTAACTATCTCTTACTCTACTACCTTCACCTGCCTCGCTGTAACCCAACGTACGCTACCTGTAGCCAAATCTATACGTCTGTCTGGTTATTGATGCTTGAAGGTCTGAGTATAGCGATCCCCCACCTTTCAGAGCCTGTTCGCCTCAACTGTCATCTACACCCGAATGGAGAGATGTAGGGCCTAATCTTCTATGGCCTATACTTTGATTTGTACCTTGGGGTTCAGAGTCATTGTCTCCCCCAGGGTCTTCTCTCAGTTTTGTTGCTGTGAGAGGAACACGGGAAGATGGGCGAGTCGGGGGTGCTGAATCCGTCTGGCTTACCACTTAATGCTTGCCTAAAATTTTGGGCTTGGGCAAAAGCGGTAGGAAGGGGTCCTCCACTGGGAGACGCTCGAAAACTACGCCTCCAAATGGGTTCGTTCAGTACAGCACTTCCCGGATGTGCTGGCGACGCACCTGCTTTCCACTTTCCTTTCTCTTCCCATCTCTCTATTCTCTCCTCGCTTTCATCACCTTTTTCTCTCTTGATCCCCTCAGCATCTTGCTTTTTGACACTTGAGGATGGAGTCTTTGGTGATAAATGGGGAGGAGGTTCTCGATTGAAAGATATGTCCCTTCGTGTAATGGGAGTTGAAGAGGAAGATGGAAGGGGGGGCTGTGCATTGTTACGAGTCCGAATCTCCGAGGGTCTTTCTGGAGATGAAGGGGTGGGCCGACAAGCGGCGGGAACAAACCGTGAACACAACTAATGTCATTCAAGTACTGATCTAAAACTAGATTTTGGTGGATGAACATACAACTACCGAGAAACCAAATTTCTCTATTCGGTCCTGTAAGTCTCCATTCAGACATTGCACGAACAGTGATTTACCGATCCGAACAATCTTTTGCACGCGAGGTCTCTTTTGCATTCGGAGGATTTTGACGAACTTTTAACATTCAAGCCAAGTTTGTATTGTACACTCATGAATATACACATAGTTTATGCTTTAAGTCAAGATATCAATACGCACAGCCTCCAGGAAGATCTCCTTTTGACAGACTGTTAAGAGTTTTCATCAGTTGTGAACGTTAAGAACACGTACACATTGTTTCATTTTGTCGTTGCTGTAAGACACAGCGTGAAGCCGAACATTCACAACTACCGGAACACCCTCAGCAATGTGTTCACTCAACAACCATCTGCCTGTAGGTGTGAAAACCTAACTCTCGATTAGTGACCAACAGTAGGAGCAAAACCTGAACATACAGATGTGGACTCGGTCAATGAAAGCCTAACCCTACACCCATGTTCTGATTGGTATGAACAAAAGGAAATCGCATCCACCTAATTCATAAGAATGATTCATAACGTCGTCAAAGAAGATCCCCACCTCCGTGCGTGCAAAATCAATGATTTGTTTGAATATCTCTGCTTGCTGAACTAACACTGAATCCTCTAAGTGTTCGACCGGATGACCATGGTCCGGGTCATCAACATCCTTCAGTGATACGAATCCTATAGTTTGAACATAAGGGATCTTATTCACAATTAGTACTCAGTACCCAGCAACAAGATAGAACACGCACCTGTTCAGCATCGCAAGGTTCTACCCTATGAATAGTCCCAAACACATCTGGCTGAAGAGGATTCTGGGTGCTGTGTCTCAACAACCAATGTTTACGAACTAAAGGTCCGACTTCTGTTGACACAGCCACAGGAAATTTGATATGGTAGCGAACAAAGAGATGGATGATGCTGTTTGAGTCAGGTGCAGCGAGGATATCTATGGCCTTTCTTTTGCTGAACAATGTTGCAAGGGAGTCTAACGACGACATATGAGCAGCACAGAGAGACACTCAAAAACAGGAATGGCACCTGGATTTCGGAGCATCCCCTTGATCATGGGGAAGATCGTGTTCATTCATGGCTATCTAAAATCAAATTAATTACTTACAATACCAGTAGTCAGGAGACGCAACACAGCGATCTGGTTCTACTTCGATTTCCATTGCCTCTTTGTCTAGCCATTGACATTTCACCTCCGGAACCACTTGTGCATTCCGAAGGCCTGGACAACTCAATTTCCAACGCGATACAATTTCAGTATGGTCTTCCGCCGATAGTTTTGGTTTTGGTCGTCGGTTTATGATCATTACTGATTTCAACTGCGCAAGCATTGAGAAATGTTCTGATAGGAACAATAGTCCAATCTATTCTTTGTTTCAGTGATCCGAATCGAGCACAAAAGTAAGTGACTCGCCTTTGGAATTGCCGGTGTAGGTTCCAATGACAGCTCAACAATGTTGGGGTTCCATTTGCAAAGCAACCCGATGCTGGTGTCAGTTGTATCCCAAAGTGAAACCCTGATGTGTGTTAAGTTCGCGCCGTCGGCAACGTGAACAGAGTGCTTCCAAACCATAGACGAAAAGCACATGGGAGAGGGCACCCATATCCACAAAATTGAATGACCGAGCCAAAAACCACACAGAAAGTCGTGAGGTCCCGCGAACTGTTCCAGCAATGGCAATGGCAACAACGCCTGCTCAGGATGTGACAAGGAGTCTGCACTCCAAATAGTTCGCGCAACTGTTCCGAGCATTTGTTCAACATTGATGCCAACACTGAGCTGTAGGACCCAGTTGATAATGCACCATCATAAGCTCCGTCAACTCCATTGTTGAGATCTCCAACATCTAGTATCTTGAGAGACAAAGGAAATACGACTCCTGTAGCAACATGTGTATCCAATATGTTGATTAATGTGTCAATAGTGACATGGAAATCATCCAAACCCTCCACAACATGTTTGAATCCGATGTCACTAGGTAATGATGTTGCGCAGATATGGTCGAGGGTTATTGACCTGAGACTACGAACATCATGTGGTTTTTGATGATGGCCCCAAATGAGTTTTTTTCAACAGACAATGTGGCGCAAACACAAAGTATTGATATGAGGAAGAGCGGACAAGATGGAGGATAATTGATGAAGGGGGAAATATATGTGGTGAAGATCCAAGGTACGCAGGTTGGTGAACAACCAAAGCACAGGCAACACTACATCAAATGCAATCTTGACAGGGGTCCCTCGGTATTCAATTGCGCCAAGTTGGACATATCGTGGGTATTTTGAGATGTCGTCAACCGTACCGATATGACCTCGTTGCCACTGAAAGAAAACAGTAGACCGCTTCCAAATGATTCGATCGTTTAAGGGCTTTGTTCCCAATGTCCTGAAGAGCCTGCACGTGAGGACGACAGGTAAAGCATCTGCTCCGGGCATAAATACAAATATGCAGTCCCAAATTTCTCGTGAGAACTTTGTTACACTGGATGCAAAATAGCATATTAGCAGCAGAATTATTTAAGGAATATACAAGGATTACCTTTTGAAAACTTTAGAGAAACAAAAATATTTTTGTAAGAAAATATGCAAAGATTATATTGGCATCTTGCAACTAAAACCTAATGTCATGGTTATTTCATTCAAGAGTTGTCAAACATATTCCTTTCATATTTTTCTATCAGAAATATTTTTAGTTTTCTAAAGTTCTCAAAAGATAATCCTTGCATATCTCTTAAATAGTTCTGCTGCCAATATGCTATCTTGCATCCAGTGTTAAGGCTGATGTCTTTAGTACATCAGTGAGCATCATTTTCCGAAGGTATTTGATTACGTGCCTGAACAATATTCATGGTAGCACACTAGGGTGTTGGAATTCATAGTCCTCCTTTTGAACTCACTCTTAAAATGTGGTCATGCATCAGTTAGATTTGCCTATTATGCTCCCATGTGGCACATGAACATCGGCGCGTCGCTGCACAGGCAGGGCAAGCTAGCGCCGAGGCCCCTGAAGTCCCGAGTTCCGCATTGTCACATGATTACTGATTGGTAGAAGAGACCTCAATACACATCACCAAGTCCCGCGCAGCTGCAAAGTTTTCTTTCAGACCTGCTTATACCACTTCCGAGACAACAATTATACGAAAACCATGACATTGCCATGCACTTGGGTCACAATACATATTGAGGTTATACGTGTTCATCAACTCACAGTTTCTTGCTGTCCGACATGCACAACTATTGCGTTGCTAGTATGCAGTCAAGACTGAATTCAATCAGACAACCGTACGTCCATTATTATGTTATTTTGCTATCACTAAACAACCATCAGACCCTCCTTGTTCCTGAAAACCTTCATGGAAGATGTTGCAGAGGAATCGTTCTTCAAGATCGCGCCTGCTACGGTTCTCTTTGCTATGGCGATGTCAAGCGCTTATCTGTATCAAATGATCCAGCAATACTGGAACCGTGTATTCTCTTACAGGTGTTTACTTCAACCTTTCATTCCAGTCTACCTTCACAAGCAATTCTGGAAAATGCTTTCACTCACTGGGGCCTTAATTTCAGGCTCTTTTCCTCTCCAATACTTCACACGCACGCCATTCCATGACAGCGACCTTAACATCTACTGCGAGCATACAATGTGGCGCCAAGTATGGCAATGCTTGCGTCAGACGGATTCAGATGTTTGAACAAGAAGACAACCCGGCACCAAAACGGAGGATACAGATTATGTCCACCAATCATTCCCCTTTCGAAGCAGTTCTGCATTTCCACAGCTGTGAGTTCATTGATGTCTTTTTTGTTACTATGTTTGACGTTCTCCAAGTGGTAGCTTTCAATGTAATCACACCAATCTACGCCATCTCGTTGTACCCTATGGAAACTCTTGAAGAAGATGAAAACATGTTATTCAACAACGGCCGTACGGACACTGATGGGTACCTGAACGCTATCATCAAATACAAAGATAGGGGATGGAAAGCAGGATCACGACCATCTGTCTTCACTTTCATGAATACGCGTGGTGGTTTCTCGTCTCTATGGGCTGTCGGAGATAATCTCTGTTACATGATGCGTGGCCCCCTCTATGACTCTATTCATGAGTCAGATTCAGCGACCAAACTCTTGATTCATTCTTATGAACACCGCATATCCGCCAATCCTCACGAAATTGTAAAGATTGTGCATTGAGCAATCAATCCTACTAGCCCGACATATCCAACAAGCTTTTGCTTCTCTCGTGAGCATTTTATGTTTGGTTTTTGTAATCTGCAGTGCTTGCGAGTTCTATACACTTTCAATATCGGTGTATCTGACTGTTCACAGGCACATACTCAAAAAAGAAGTGCATGCTATTGTTTGACGAGTTCAAACTGAACGCAATGACTTGTTGAAATGTTTCTATGCACGATTCATTCGAGACGCATTTCGACTGCATGAACAACCTTTCGACAGTTCAATTGCGTTGTTGATTGTGAAGCTGCTTTACCCCTTCTACATTTATTTTCGGTATCATCCCAAAGTAAGTAAACAATATTCTATTTCTTGATATGAGTCTCAATGGGTCGTCAGCTCAAACTTATTTTTGACTTATCACCAGCGGAACGAGCACGAGGCCTTCATGTTAAAGTTATTATACTCCGGCAACCCCATGCTGTACAGCAATGTTCACTCAACGTCTTTGAATTCACAGAATTGGCGTCATACAGGGCTCCTCACCTTGAAATCATAACAACGGAAAACACAGATGAATCTCTATTTGAACATGAGCCAACTCGTCGCAACGTCGCACCTGTGCTTCCTTCATATGTCCACAGTCAATGTCAGAGGTTTATCTTTCTCACCCCTCTTTTTGTCCAGTAATTCCTTCGACACAGAAGATTTACAGCTTTTGTATAAAAAGAAGGCGTGATATGAGAAACGTATTACTGACTTTGTTAGGACGCTGACCAGGAACGAAGGGTGACTGGAGGCAATAGATTCTGTGCACCCCGACAATTAGACGACGAAGTGTTTGATCTATTATCCATAACCGTTGTAAGCAACTACCTTCTCAGCCTGGTTTGGTGCATGGATAGTGGTTGTTCGGTGAGAATACTTTGAACTTATCTGTCATGTAACTCATTCTCCCCAGTTACAAAGGGAGTATTCCCATGATTCAGAGCCGTTCGGAGCCATGGGGATCATCACTATCTACTTCGAACTCCCTGAAAAGTGGCTACCTCCAGAAACCAGTCAGTACCGGTTTGGTCCTGATCGTATTCTACAACGACAGTTGGCACAATTCGGTTTCTTTGTGATTATGCGTTCCACAACAATTCTGTGGATGTAGCTATTTGTTTGAAGATATGCCTATGTACAACTGTGGAGATATTGCTGTATGTCACACATAAAAAATTCTCAACGTTTTCTAGTTGCAAGGAGCATGTTGATGTGAACACGCAGAGCAATGCCGGAAAGCGACAGCCATGGCAGGAACAACGACAATGGTGTGTACGTGACTATTGTAACTTGTGACTAGGTCACAATAGGTGCCAATATAAAGGCCATGTGTCCGCCCCTCCTTTGTTCCCTCACAAGCCTCCTACTTCTCCTCATCGAGCGGCCGCCAACAGAGCACAGGATTGTGTGTTTGCTGCCTGTGCTACTATCCGGCACCACCCTTCAACAATGCGCTATTTATGCAATCCCTTGTTTTCTGCTTCACCAAACAGGTCTTATAACAACTCAACCTAAGGAGAGTGACTCACTCAATCCCCACGTTGAAGACTCTGCCCCGTGCATAGGGACGCGAAGGCGATGGCTATTACGTCTCTAGCAAGCCCGTTAGCCACGATGTTTCGAGTTTATACCCCACCTGTAGACGCAGTATCTTCCGACTGGACCCTTCAACCTGTTCTCAATGTTCACCAGATCGAAACGGAACATGAGCAAGACAGTCTCACGGATGTGGGAATTGGAGACGGAGTCATTCAGACGACCAAGGGCAAGAACAGGGAAATCTTCTGCCAAGAGGACAAAGACAGAACGTGTCATGAAGTGCCGCTTTTCCCCTATCTTTTCCTTTCTTAGCGCCCATTCCCCTTTCAGCGCCTGTTTGTCACTTTGACGCCCATTTGTTACTTTGATGCCTACCAGATACCCGGTTCCCCTCTCTTCATCATTCCCATCATTTTCTTCCTCATCCTTGTTCTTTCACATTGTCTTCACAACCCATCTTATCCATTGTTTTCTTTGTTCTCTTTGTTCTTTTATACACAACAGTTACTCGTTTTGGACTTGTTATTATTCCATACCTGGACTATCATTGTTTCTCCCTTGTTCCTTATCATCTTCCTTTATTATTGCACAACTCATATCTCAGTATATAAGCTAGACAGTTTACACCTGGTCCCTCATCTTGACCTTTTGTCATTGGGACCAGGTGAGTAGTTAACTTCGTTTCTCTTTACCTTCAATATATCTAACTTGTCATTGGGACCAGTTCTCTACCTGCTCCTGCTCTCTGCTCGTCGTCTCTGCCATCTCCGTCGTCGTCTCTGCTAGTCGACTTCTGCTGCCATCGCTTCTGTATCCAAAGTCTTAGCAGATCCTTATTGCACTGACAGCCTAACCAGTGGGGCGATGCAGACAATGTCGCTAGGTTCCTACCTATGTTCAGGAACTGGGCCCCGGAACAGAAGGCATTGAGGATAAAAGAGGGGGCAGGTGTCACTCCTGCAGATGTTGGGAAACTGGACAACAGGAAAACTATCCAGTCTGCATTATCCTTCTGCGAAGGCGGAAAAGCTGGTCGCTGGGCAGCCAACTACCTGAAGTAAGCCAACACGTCCACGACCGACGCAACTGTTCAATTCCCCTTTGAAGGGAAATGGGAGGTCTTCGAAAAGCAGTTCAAGGTCCGGTTCGGCGCCGCCAACGAGAAAGTGGACGCTATCCGGGAGTTGGAACACATGAAGCAGGGTAGCAAGGCTGTCACTGTTTATAGCTAGGACTTGAGGGATGCAAGGGCCAAGACAGGCCTCTCCGACACCAAACTCATGATCCGCTTCCAAAGTGGACTCAACCCGGAGGTAAAGAAACTCCTTGTGACGATAGATCTAGCCCAGGGAGACCCAAAGGACCTGGACAATTTGGAGGATCGTTCATGCAGAGCTGAAAGGGCCCTAGAAGCAGAAGGGTTCAGCACTCGGAAACGCACCGAGACCACCACCACCATCAGTGCCACCATCCCCACTCATGCCACCCAAACCAACCCTGTTGGGGGTAATGGCAAGACCCGTGACAACTTCATGAGGGCCATGCGTAACCGCTGCTATGGCTGTGGTGCGACAGACCACACCAAGGCCCAGGGGAATCATGGTCAGGAGCAGTGCCATCACTGCAAACACTTTGGACATTGCACGTCTGTATGCCAGGACAAGTTCCTTGGGCGTATGCCAGGTTTAGGTCTTAGGCCCGCCAGGGTTGCTAGGACCAACTCAGCAGTCCCCTTCACCCTGTTCCCAGGAGAGACAGTCAACATCAGCGCTTCTCCACCTGCTCCTACCACCACCATTGCTTCCACCGTCCCCTCTACCCAAGTCTCCACCTCCTACACCCCCAGTTCCAACACCATAGCTCGTATTGCTGCCCTCCAGGACTCCCTCAACCAGCAGAACGCGATGATCCAACAGCTCATGGGTCAGAAGGATTTTTGAAACAGGTGTCCGCCTTCGCTGCTGCAGCGAAGACACCCGCACCGGTTCCTTTCTATGCAACTTCCTCGTACGATTCTATTCACTCCTGTACAATATCTACTACTCGCAAAATCGACCCTCTCTCTCACCATTTTTGCGTGCAAGTGAAATCAAAAGGAAGACACCATCAGATGGAAACCGCGGCCATGATTGATAGTGGGGCAACTGCCCTATTTCTTGGAAAATCCTTTGTCTCGACTCATCGAATCAGCACCTCCTCCCTGCGACATCCCATCCGAGTTCATAACATCGACGGGACCCTTAACCAGGCTGGAAGTATCACACACTTCGCTCAACTTGGACTTACCGTAGATGGTACAGAGACCTGGATGGACTTCTTGGTTACGGAACTGGGAGGAGAAAACGTTATACTGGGGCTTCCTTGGTTACGGAAGACCAACCCACAGGTAGACTGGGAGAAGGGATGAGTTTCAGTGCCCAAGCCCAAAGTAACGATGGAGGAAGTAGAGGATGAAGACTGGTGGGCAGGCACGGGTAACCCACCCCTTTCTGACTCTGTTGTTGAATCCATCCACACAACCGTCATTGAAGACCCTCCTGTAGATCACGAAGCTAGTCCACCTCTCTATCACGTCAGGGCAAATCGTATGACACGAAGAGCTCTATTGAAGAAAGGTATCTTGGAAGACTGTCACGACGACTTGTGGATCGCTGCTGGATATACCTACTCGCAACAAATCGCAGAAGAAGCCAGCAGAAGTAAGCCAAAACAGACATTTGAGGAAATGGTTCCCCCAGAGTACTGGGGGGCTAGGAAAGTATTTTCGGAAGAAGAGTCAGAACGCTTGCCAGCTCACAAGCCTTGGGACCACGCCATTGAACTCGTACCAGGAGCCCCTCAGACTATGAAGACCAAGGTCTATCCACTCTTGATCAATGAACGGGAGGAGCTCAACAAGTTCCTAGAAGATAACCAGCGCAAAGGTTACATCTGTCCCTCCAAATCCCCTGTAGCTTCCCCAGTTTTCTTTGTCAAAAAGATAGTAGAAAAGCGGCACTTCATGACACAATCGTCACTTTGGGCTTGGGCACTGAAACTTGTCCCTTCTCCTAGTCCACCTGTGGGTTGGTCTTCCGTAACCAAGGAAGCCCAAGGATAACATTCTCTCCCCCCAGTTCTGTAACCAAAAGTCCGTCCAGGTCTCCATATCATCTACGGTAAGTCCAAGTTGAGCGAAGTGTGTGATACTTCCAGCCTGGTTAAGGGTCCCGTCGATGTTATGAACTTGGATGGGATGTCGCAGGGAGGAGGTGCTGATTCGATGGTTCGAGACAAAGGATTTTCCAAGAAATAGGGCAGTTGCCCCACTATCAATCATGGCCGTGGTTTCCATCTGATGCTGTCTTCCTTTTAATTTCACTTGCATGCAAAAATGGTGAGAGAGAGGGTCTATTTTGTGAGTTGTAGATATTGTATAGGAGTGAATAGAATCATATGAGGAAGTTGCATAGAAATAAACTGGTGCGGGTGTCTTTGCTGCAGCGAAGGCGGACACCCGCTTGAAAAATCCTTCTGACCCATGAGCTGTTGGATCATCGCGTTCTGCTGGTTGAGGGAGTCCTGGAGGGCAGCAATACGAGCTACGGTGTTGGAACTGGGGGTGTAGGAGGTGGAGACTTGGGTAGAGGGGACAGTGGAAGCAATGGTGGTGGTAGGAGCAGGTGGAGAGGTGCCAATATTGACTGTCTCTCCTGGGAACAGGGTGAAGGGGACCGCTGAGTTGATCCTGACAACCCTGGCGGGCCTAAGACCTAAACCTGGCATACGCCCAAGGAACTTGTCCTGGCATACAGACGTGCAATGTCCGAAGTGTTTGCAGTGATGGCACTGCTCCTGACCGTGATTCTCCTGGGCCTTGGTGTGGTCTGTCGCACCACAGCCATAGCAGCGGTTACGCATGGCCCTCATGAAGTTGTCACGGGTCTTGCCATTACCCCCAACAGGGTTGGTTTGGGTGGCATGAGTGGGGATGGTGGCACTGATGGTGGTGGTGGTCTCGGTGCGTTTCCGAGTGCTGAACCCTTCTGCTTCTAGGGCCCTTTCAGCTCTGCATGAACGATCCTCCAAATTGTCCAGGTCCTTTGGGTCTCCCTGGGCTAGATCTATCGTCACAAGGAGTTTCTTTACCTCCGGGTTGAGTCCACTTTGGAAGCGGATCATGAGTTTGGTGTCGGAGAGGCCTGTCTTGGCCCCTGCATCCCGCAAGTCCTCGCTATAGACGGTGAACGCCTTGCTACCCTGCTTCATGTGTTCCAACTCCCGAATAGCGTCCCCCTTCTCGTTAGTGTAGCCAACAGCTCTGATTGAGTCACGGTTCTAGCCCTCCATGGAACCGGGTCAGCCGCTCCGCTCCGAGCGGGCAAAAAACCTCACAATTTTCCCTCGTTTTCTCTGTTTTTATACAACGCCTGTATTACTAGGTAGTGGTAGATAGTCCAGTATACATGTATGTAGCTAATACAGTGGTATACAACAAGTAGTCCGAGCGGCCAAAATGTCTACGTGGTATGAGCCAGTCCTGAGCCCAATAAGCAATGCGCGTGAATACAGTGTACTACAAGCAATGAATGTGAGCGTGAATACAAGAACAGATTGACCGTTGTGCTTGCTCTCTACCCTGAGGGTGCACTCGACTTGCTTGCCTCCCACTCTCTCACATTGAACATTCGCCACTTTGCATGCGCCTGCTCCCTCAAGCGGACTATGCGACATTCCCCACAAGTTACCTTCAAGGTCTCTGTTTTAACATCTACTTCACCCGTAGAGGGAACCACAGGAAGGACATAGAGCTCGTTCCTCACACCCGCTACATTCGTTACGACCATATTCTTGAATTCACCTCGCGTGACCATTAACGGCAGATTCGTATTCTTTGTTGGTCGCTGGGGGTAGACGACAACATCTTCAGGCAGCCACGCTCGGATTCTTTGCCAATTCAGAGCGAGCTTACGCAGGTACAAGTTGTGAATTTCCCATAAATAGATGGAATGCCACGTAGAAGATTTGGTATTGTACGTGTATTTCCTGTCCTTGAATGCCGAAACCGTGCCGTGGAGTTTAACCTGGAAGGAAACGAGGTCCACGATTGACCTATCCCACTTGTAGAACTCATGATGAGTAGCGTGAGTCAATTTCCACCGTTCAGGTGCAATGGGCAGAGCGACGGGCATATTGCTGAGCTCTTGAGAAACCTCAAGATCCCAGGCAGAATTGCCGGTTGAGTCCACAAGAATGTTCGAATCAGGAGGGGGAGTTGAAGCCCTTGCAGTGTCCTGGGACTCGGAGGCACCTTGAAGTGGCAACCGCAATCGATGCTTTTGTAGACCAGCAATTCCAGGGTGAACATAATCAGAGGGAGGTTCGAGGCCAAAGGGGGCCGTTCAATGACATGGAGAGGGAGGAGCAGCCTGCAGCTGCTCATTAGTATCTGAGAGACGCACTAGTGATTGGTAGTACTCACTCGGCGTCTACAACATGATCGTAATCCACAGAGATAACCGTCCCAATCGCGTTGATGACCTCGGTCCTGACCTGCAGCATCAAATGACTCTTTGTTTTTGTGGATACGACCACATCTAGAACGTGGTAGTGTCCATGATGACGACCCTTCCAAACAAGCACGCTCCAGTACTTCCAAGGATTGCCGGGCGTCCTGACAAGCTTCAGATGTTGAATCCACGGCCTAGATGTTAATCAGTCCCGGTTCACTTCTCCCACAGTATGACTATGCGGAACAGTACTTCGTGACTGTTTCATTGTTCTATATGCTCCATATGTACTATTCCTATTAGATATCTCTTTATGGTAGTTATATTCATTTCACATGTATATAAGCTGGTAGTTCTCTACGTGAATCTACTGTCAAGAACAAGCCTAAGGTCTAGGGCCTCTCAGGCCACCTCATCTGGGTCAAGGAGTCGAGGGTAGAAGGTCTAGCATTGCACAGAACATCTGGCACTGTATACTGGGTGTAGAGACAAAGTGGACAAGCTGGGGAACTATCTACAGGTGTCCATGAGTATATATGACAATGGTACAGCATACTGGGTCATGGAAACCAATCCAAGTATGGTAAGATGAAAGAACAATGTCGAACATCAAAGAATATTAAGGGAGACAGGTAGAAACTGATGGAACAATCAAGGGATGTCAAGTACAGCAATATCATGATGGGAATCATATGGAATGATGAACCCAAGGTATGGAATGATCTGGAATGGTCTGGAACATCAAGGAAGCCATAATGTGATACTGGGGACATGGAATGAAGTGGAATCAAAGGGAAGTCAAGGAAAATAATCCGGGGACCAAGGAAACAAGAGGAACAGTGGGGCAATTCGTAACATCTACAGTGTGTGCTTGAGCTTCTACGTCTTGCCTCTCTAACTCTCTCAACTCTCCTGGTAAGTAGTAGTTGTAGTAATGTAGTAGTCCACTGTGCTAGGCGTCATGTCGGCTCTACAGGTTATGGGCCCCAGTTAGCCCTACTACATTGATGAGCGCCGTTATGGGGGCTGTTGCTAGTCAATGACGAGCGCCCTCACAGGCTGCTGTCTATGGCTAACTAGGCTACGCCTGTACATGCCATTGACCTCTTCATTGAGTGCTTGATCTATGACATTGATGTATTGTCCTTCAACGACATCGGATCTTACGGATCCAGTGCTCATCATTGAGCATAGCGCCCTTCATGGCTGCTTACCCTGTGTTTTGATTAGACGCATGCTGATGCTGTCTTTTCACAGATCCAAACCCAAACCTTTCAAATCCAACAACATGTTCGATCTTAAGAAAGTCTTCGAGAAGAAGTTCGATAGTACTGGTTTCCTCCAGTGGTATCAACCTATCTTCGAAGGTGTCACCATGGCTGAGAAGCTCTACGACAACCTCACTGGTGTCGAGGCCAAGCCAAAGATGCCTCATGACCCTGTCGCCGTTACTGGCGAGGGTGATGACCAAGTCACCGTCTATGGTGATCCCGACACTGCTCAGCTTGCAGTTTACAACATGCAGCATGACCAATGGAGGCAAAATAACCAACAGTTGATGGGTTTTTTCAGTCTCACGATGGTCAAGGAACAGTTCGATATCATCAAGGGCATGCGGGCTTGTGATGCCTGGAAGAAATTCATCGAAATCCATGGTAACCCGACCCTCTCCGTCATCTATGGCGATTTCCTAAAGACTGTCACCTTCACATTCAATCAGCAGAATAACCTTGGCAGTAACGCCAAGTTGAAGTCCTACTTCAAGCATCTTGACACAGTTGGTGTTGACATCCCTGAGCTTATCAAAGCTCTCATCCTCGTCCAAGCCATACCCAAAGTCTGGGAAGCGGCTGCCTCCAAGTGTTTGCACGACTATTCACACCTTGGAGAAGTTGAGGTTGATGATAAAGCTAGCACTCATAGCAGAAAATCGGGAAGTAGCAGCTCCAGCTCCTCTAGTAGCTCATCAGGTCCTGCTGTTAAACCAGCCCTTACCCTTGACCGCGTCTAGGACGCCATCATGGTTGAATATGAGCGGTTAAACCCTCAGTTCGCCGGTTGACTCACTGCAGTCAAACGTGGTGGGACCAACGCTCCCTCGTTTCAGCAGCAGCAGTGCCCTTGCCCTCCACAGCGTCAACAACAGCGTGGGTATCAGCAGCAGCAGCAAAACAATCAGCAGCAGCGTGCTTGTAGAACGTCGTTCTCTTAGTGCCTCGGGCCTCAGGTACACAAGACAGAGCTTTTATTACAGCAGCTGCTATGTACGCAAGGCGAGTAAGGCGGTGGTAAGAGAAGAGTTAAGGAAAAAGAAGGTAAGCGAAGGTAATCGAACATTTATCTACTTCGTGATGGCGGAGTATATAACATACGGCTTTTGCCGGGTGTACATATATGGAAACAGGTGTTACACCCTCCCCCTCTAAGGACGAGCTCATAGCAAGAAAATGAAGGTAAGGTAAAAAGTAATAGTGATATAGATAGTTCATAAATCAAAGTTAGCTTCAACGGATAACCTAAAGCGTGAACCTGAGTACGAAGAACTGAGTGAAGACTCCATACCGACTGTTGAGTCAGACCTTCCGGCGGTCGTTCATGACAAGTCGGAGCCCAGCCCACATCGCAGTCTGTAAGCCTTT
>JANHQD010002816.1:4723-15239 GCA_024721195.1 Marasmius sp. AFHP31
GAAAGACAATAAGAAAACAATAAGGAAACAATAGTAGTCAAGTATAAGACAATAGCGAGTCCGGAATGAGTAACTAGGAGATGAGAGAAGACAAATAAGAACAATAGAATGAATGGGTCGTGAAGAAGGAGTAAAAGACAATAGTGTGAGAAGGAAATATGTGGGAAGGGGAAACGGGCGTCTGGTAGGCGTCAAAGAAACAAGTAAGCGCTGAAAGGGGAATAGGCGCTGAGAAAGGAAAAGATAGGGGGAAAAGCGGCACTTCATGACACTACCCAAACCAAAGACCTTGCCAATTGGTCAATGGAACGAACTCCTTAGCTCAAACGCCTCGGAGGTTCAACTAGCCTTGCCAATCAGCGTAGTTGGATACCAAATAAGTTCAATAAGTTTCTTAAGTCAAACAGTCAAGTTCTGAAGTTCAACAAATCGTTCTATTCTGTTCTAATGTCTCTTCTGAAGCTAACCCAAAGACCCTAGAGCGTGCCACCAATCAGGTTTCTGCTTTCGAAGCCTTGTAGATACTTTCGCACGGATTGCCTCCTCAGCCTGGTCAGTGGCGTTGGTTGCTTTCCTGATGAAATAGTACGGATTGCCTGGGGATCCTTGATGAAAACCCCAGTCCTTATATACCCTAGCAGTTACTAATTCTACCTAATCGTACCAATTGTGAATATACATCTGATTTCTATCTAAAACTACCTTCTTTGGTATTTCTTTCGGAGAGTTTGTATTATTCTACGCGTTTTGGACCTAAAGTCAACATTTACTATTTGCTTCGGAAGATCCTTGTAGACGCGCTATTCGATGGGATTCGTTCCTATCGGCCCAGCCGCAGCTGGTGTATATATTTTCCTATCTGGTTCCATCTAGGAGTCATCTCCTTGTACCTTCAGAAATACGGTCCCTCCGTCGACTGAAGTTCATACTACATTCCTTTCTTGCGCTGAGGCCCTAAGTAGTCCTTCTTAGAACCCAGGAATAGTCCTTCTTCGTATCCCAATGGCTTGCTCAAAAGTTATCCCTTTCTCGGCGCGATGGCAGGATAATATCTGCTCCAACTTATCTAGTCAAATTCCTGGCGGTCCTTGTGGATCCAGGTACCAGCGTTGCAGTCCTGAGGCTTGGGTCGCAAGTTCCCTTCCACTTACGTCAAGAGTCCCGTCAGTTCTAGCCTTCTGAACTAGTTGTGGCAACTTCTGAAGTGTAGTTCTATGTTCCATTTTCCTTCTAGTATATGTGGTCTGCCCTCAGAGACAATGTAGTAGCTCCAGGGACCGTTGATCATATCTCGATCACTTGGATACCGGGCCTTAAACAGCTTACACTGTGGCACCACTTCTAACTTCCAAAGTAAATTTTATCTTCTGTTCTTCCGTTTCAGAAGTAAGTGAAGGCCAGAGGCATATCCCTCAAGCCTTGTTTACTTTCTCCCCGAACTCAGTATGGGTTTGCACAACATATTTGAGCACTTCAGAAACATGTCCTAAAGCGCTAGACGCTAAGACTCGGATGCAGAAGCGGCAGCAACAGGAGTTGTCTAGCAGAGACAACGACGGAGAGGACAGAGACAACGAGCAGAGAGCAAGAGCAGGTAAAAGAACTGGTCCCAATGACAAGTTAGATATATTGAAGGTAAAGAGAACCGAAGTTAACTACTCACCTGGTCCCAATGACGAGAGGTCAAGATGAGGGACCAGGTGTAAACTGTCTAGCTTATATACTGAAATATGAGTCGTGCGAGAGTAAAGGAAGATAATAAGGAACAAGGGAAGAACAATAGTAGTCCAGGTATGGAATAATAACAAGTCCAGAACAAGTATCTGTTGTGTATAAAAGAACAAAGAGAACAAAGAAAACAATGGATGAGATGGGTTGTGAAGACGATGTGAAAGAACAAGGAGGAGGAAGGAAATGATGGGAATGATGAAGAGAGGGGAACCAGGTATCTGGTAGGTGTCAAAGTGACAATCAGGCGCTGAAAGGGGAATGGGCGCTAAGAAAGGAAAAGATAGGGGGAAAAGCAGCACTTCATGACAAAACGCGCTATTCCGTGAGTGGTTCCATATTCTGTGTTTTCTGTATTTCTGAACATCGTCTATAGAATTCTATGACGTTAATCCTTATCAGGACGACTCCACCTTCAAAGTAGGCGATCACCGTCTCATCCTCTCCCTTCCATTCGATCTGTGGAACGAAACTTTGTTCGGCCTCCTATTCCAACACTTCTTTCTCAGTTGCCATTGTTCCCTGTACCGGGGCTACCTTGTCCGATATGATCACCACCAAGACGAGGTGTACTTCTGCGAAGCCCACTTCCATACCAACCTCCCTCTCGTGGCTCGGAAGTTCGTTAATACCGTCGCCGAAGGTATTGCCCGTGTTGGGTTCCTTTCTATGAAGACTGCCCTCATTCCTGGAGCCGTCCAAGCGTGGATCGATGCCATCGTCTTTGCCGCCAAAACTCCTGCTCCTCCAACCTTGGGTTATGAGGAACTTCAGTTCTTTGTATTTACCCCTCAGATGGGTTGCTGGTTGTCTCGTACACCACTAGCCTACTGTCCTCTAGTCTGTGACCTATATTATTTAGACTGCCTTCAGCAGAACAAAGCATGGCATTATACCGATTCAGAAGTAGATGTTCTGTCCGTTATTCCTTGGTACGATCACCTAGACGACTCTGTACTGCCTAGTTTATTCCACCTAGACACGTAGTACCTCTTTGAGTCTACATAACATGACTGCGCCTTTTCTTCCAAAGTTCAGCCATCGAATCTCAAGGCTAAATTCTTGGTTTATCTGCTCCTGTGGAGCCGTTCTGGTTTGTGTTTCAGCAGGTACTACTTAGTTCCATTCTTCAGAACTTTGTTATTCCCCGTTCAAGTCCTTCTTAAATAGGTAGGATGCTGGGTTTGCTGATCAGTACAAGTCTTTCTTGCTCGCCTCCGTCGATCATTTCCCATGCCCAACGTTCGCACCATAGAAGATCACTTCTGCAATCTCCTGTACAGTACGTCCTAATCATACCCCTTTCTTCTGAAGTTACTCTAATCTGCTTCAGAGTTGTACAAGCACTGGCCATACCACGAGGACTATTCCGCCAAGTTGACGTGTCGCAGCCTCATCCCTCGCATTCCTCTCGACTGCAAAAGGGAGGCCTTGTTAGGCTTGCTCCTTCAGCACTTCTTCCTAAGCCGACACATCTCCATCTATTGGGGTTTTGTCGCCTGTTTCGACTTCAGACAGGCCCCCATCTACTTCTATGAAGACAACCTGTCTGAGTACATCCCTCTTGAATCTCAGAATGTTATCAACATGGTTGCAGAGGCAATCGCTCGCGTAGGGTTCTTAGGTTCATGTACAGCCTTTACCCCTGGAGCCACCCACGCTTGGATTGACTCCGTTGGCCACTGCATGGTCAATCCTCCTCCCTCGAAGTTGGAACCCAAACAGTTGACCTTCTTCCAGTACGACCCTCTCATGGCCCACTGGGTTACTCGTCCTTCCTGCCACCACAATCCCGTCCTCCATGAGGAGTTCTACCTCGACGAGTTAAACCGACCTGATTCTCCATCCATTTGGGACTACCAACATGATGATTCCGAGCTGGACGAATACTTCGGATGGGACAAAGTTGCGGTCTACAACATGTGGGAGTAGGACCATCTTTCCTTTAAAGTCATTCTAGACTCATACATATATCTCCTGTTCCTTTACTACTTTTGTAGATAGACTATTTTGTCTTCATCTTCAAGTTCCGAAGTTGATCATACACTTCGACTTAGACAAAATAGATTCCCCCCTGCTCGTACTTCAGTTCCTTAGTATTGAATCTGAAGTTGTCTAGTCCTTGCCTTGCTTGGTTCATGCCTCATCAGAAGTTCGCAAGTTCAAAACAGTTTTGTTTGTTCTTCAGATGAGGCTCTTTGCTAGATTCGCCTCACGCAGCGTTCTTCCATTCCATTTGTTGGTCGGTCATTGTTATTGTCTAATCCTTCCCTTGGTCTGGTTACAGAGACTAGTCGATGTTCCAGAGCGACCCCTATGGGTTTTGGGTGCAGTAAGATGACTTAGTATCGTCTTATCCTTCTGCGCTAGTCCTGAACCTTTTACTAGCTGTTCGGGCTCACGCTAATACTAAATATACCTCAGATATTATACCTTCTGAAGTTCCATAAATCGCTTAAAATTAAGCTAAAATAGTGAGCGCTAGTAGCAGGTGCTACATCGTTACAGTACCCCCTCTCTAAGATGTGTTTTCGCCTGGAGCACCTTTATTTTGTTGGCTTCTTCTGTTCTCTGGCTCCCAGTATGCTGTTGGAAAGCTTCTTATGGAACTCTGCAATTGCCTCTTTTGCATTTTCTACGTTTGATTTGGGTGTCAAGAACGAGCCTAGAGTCTGAGGCCTCTCAGGCCACCTCATCTATGTCAAGAGGTCAAGGATAGAAGGACTGGTATTGTGCAGAACATCTAACACTAGAAACAGGGCATAGAGACAAAGTGGACAAGCTGGGGAACTATCTACATGTGTCCATGAATATATATGACAATGGTACAGCATTCTGAGTCATGGAAACCAATCCAAGTATAGTAAGATCAAAGAACAATGTTGTCATGAAGTGCCGCTTTTCCCCTATCTTTTCCCTTCTTAGCGCCCATTCCCCTTTCAGCGCCTGATTGTCACTTTGACGCCCATTTGTTACTTTAACGCCTACCAGATACCTGGTTCCCCTCTTCCCATCATTCCCATCATTTCCTTTCCCATCCTTGTTCTTTCATATTGTCTTCACAACCTATCCCATCCATTGTTTCCTTTGTTTTCTTTGTTCTTTTATATACAACAGCTACTCGTTCTGGACTTGTTCTTACTCCATACCTGGACTCCTATTGTTTTCCCCTTGTTCCCTATTATCTGTCTTTATTCTCGCACAACTCATACCCCAGTATATAAGCTAGGTAGTTTAAACCTGGCCCCTCATCTTGACCTCTTGTCATTGGGACCAGGTGAGTAGCTAACTTTGTTTCTCTTTATCTTCAATATATCTAACTTGTCATTGGGACCAGTTCTCTACCTGCTCATGCTCTCTGCTCGCTGTCTCTGTCATCTCTGTCGTCGCCTCTGCTAGTCGACTTCTGCCGCCGTTGCTTCTATAGTCTTAGCGTCTAGCACTTTGAGACAAATGTGGAACATCAAAGAATATCAAGGGAGACAGGTAGAAACTGATGGAACAATCAAGGGATGTCAAGTACAGCAATATCATGATGGGAATCATAATGGAATGATGAACACAAGGTATGGAATGATCTGGAATGGTCTGGAACATCAAGGAAGCCATAATGTGATACTAGGGACATGAAATGAAGTGGAATCAAAGGGAAGTCAGGTGAAATGATCTGGGGACCAAGGAAACGAGAGGAACAGTGGGGCAATTCGTAACATTGGGCTCCCATGAGTCTTCTGATTCTGGATAGTCCACCCATTGAATGTAATATTCGATTGGTATGTGTCGGTCTCCTGGCTTTCTTGAATCTAATATCTCTTCCACTTTGTATTCTGTGTCTTCTGGTAGGGGTTCAGGTGGTTGTCCAGGGTAATTGGGTCTGTCAGTGTCTGTCTCCTTGTAATGTTTTAGTAGTGAAGCATGGAACACTGGGTGTATCCTCCATTTTTTAGGGAGTTTTAGCCGGTAGGTTACTGGTCCTAATACGTCGAGGATTTCGAATGGGCCGTGCCATTTGTTTGATAGCTTTGCTTTGGGTCTTGTACTCTTTATGTTCTTCCCATCTAGGGTTACCAAGTCCCCCTTGTGGTATATCCATCCTTCCTTTACTAAATCATCGTTTTGGCATTGCATCCTTTCGGCTGCCATATTCAAGCTTGCCTGTATCTCCTGACGAATTTCTTTGATTAACTGTAAGCAGTCTTCCACTGCAGGAACCTTGGACGTTGGTTCTGGTGAAGGAAACATTTTGGGCAAGAATCCATGCAGGGTTTCAAAGGGTGATTGATTTGTCGCAGAGTGTGAGTGTGCATTATGACAGAATTCAGCGTATGGGAGTGTTAGGACTCGATTAAGGTCTCGACAAAACTTACGGAGGTTGAACAGAATGATGGGGATCAGGGAGCAATAGGTAAGTTTTTAGAACGATAACTATTACTGCTACAGTTGCCGTTACTAAGAGTATACACTTGTGGGTCTTAATTCGATGTCTCTGGTGTTCACGCGTGAGAAAACGAGTTACAAGTAATGTTATTGTTGTAATTTAAGGTACTACTTTATGTTATGTGTGCTAGAGATTGGTAGAGAGATGGAGAGAGTAACGAGATGGTAAAGGAGTACTTTGTAAAATAACTCGGCTGAAGCTTGACCAGGTCAAGCTTCAAGCCTTTTATACTATCCGTAAATACTGCGGGGACTGCGAGTTGAACTACGGGATACTACAGGCGTAGTAAGTACGGAATCACTATACTACGGTATTCTATGGTTGCTGCGGATATGCTGTAGGCGTAGTCGACTAAGCCTACAGGATTCTACATTACGGAGTGGTCTACTGTACAGATTGATAACATCTACTTGTGATTTCTAGGAGCTGCGGTCTAAAACCCTCGGGCTCGGGGCTTTTGGTGCAGGGCTGAGGGTTGGAATCTCCGAGTTTGGCATTGATTTTCCGGAATACAAGGGGTCATACCTTTCTTGGGCGCCCCAGAGTATTGAATTGGCGCTGGGCGTCCCGAGGATATATTACCGGTTCGTATGGTGAGGTCGGGAACACAGTCCTGTTGCAAGTTCTCTGTGGTTGCACCCACGTGGATCAGTTTAGCAGTCCTGGAGTACGGTCTAAGCGGGTTGGGCGTTCATCTTGGGTGTTTCGAGTCGTAACAGGGAGCCATTTAGCCCAGTTGTCTTGTTGATAGTCGCAGTAGACTTGAAGAAATTGTTCCAGTTCCTGGTTGTACCGTTCAGATTCTCCATCTGTTTGTGGATGGTATGCTGTACTAAGCGCAGATTCGATCCCTAGTTTTGCCCATATGCCTCTTATAATCTTTCCTGCAAACTGGGGTCCTTGGTCTGAAATCATCTTGTCCCACAACCTGACTCGTCTCCAAACATGTCGTAAGAGCAATTTCACTGTTCCATTGCTGTTGATCGTTTTGTTGCAGGGAATTAGAATGACTGCTTTTGTGAGGCGGTCTACGACTATGAGCACTGAGTTGTAATCTTCCGAGACTGGGAGGTCTGTGATGAAGTCTGCTGTGATGATTTGAAACGGTCGAGTCAGAGTTTCATTGGGGAATAAGGGAACATGTGCTGGGTTGTTTGTTGGCTTTGTAAGTTGGCAAGTTGCGCATCCGTCAACGTAGTCTCGTACAAAGACTGACATTCCCGGCCACCAGTAGTCTCTGCCTAGGAGTTCATATGTCTTGAAACATCCAGGATGTCCTGCCAATGGGTTGTCATGGTGTAGTCGGACTAAATCTTGTCAGATATCGTCGTCTGGTGGTACGTAGATTTTCCCATGGAACAGGACAATCCCATCTTCGTAGTTTCATTTTTCAAGATTCTTTACAAGCGTTCTTGGTCCATTGTGTAGAAGAATGTCGAGTACATTGTGAACCTCTAAGTCCCAGTGGGGGGAGTCCTTGATTCTCTGTATGATATCTGAGTGTCCTGTTGTGAATGCCACCCCCTTTTAAAGAGCTCTAATGTGGAAGAAGGTTGTTGAGCCAGCATAGTTAAATGCACAGTGGATAAGATGAAATGAACCTCACATGGGTGATACTTGAGTTAGAAGACTTGAGATGCTTGAATTGTAGTGCAATAGACTGATAAAGTCGTATATTGAACTGAGGACTCTAAGCCTCTATCTACCTAGCTTTTATACTAAAGTCCTTGCCTATCTACTAGTCATACAGACGTAGGTAAGTGTGAATACGCTTACTGATACTACTACTAGAAGTAGGCATAAGTTCCTATGCTGAGTGAGCAACATATAAGCAGATACATGCTACCTAGATTATAATTGGTCTGCTAAGTATAACAGTCCGTTGTGCCTCGCATATTGGAGGCTCTACTAATGCTATTTGCTGTAAGCGTGTGCATGAGAGTAAGGTACATATCTACAGAGTCATTCATGATGAAGGTAGATACATAGTATGATACTTGCATGAGAGCGCAAGTGTAACTAGGAACAAGTCCTATTATTAGTTGTACACGTACACAACACGTCAACAATGTATCACATGATATACAACATGTTCAACACTCCCCCACACCAAGTTCATCATGGAAGTTCAAATTAGTGGAAGGTTAAACCTAAAGCTTGTCTAAACTTCTCAAACTTGATTCGTCCCAAGTTCTTTGTAAGAAGATCTGCAGGTTGATCTGCAGTAGGTGCATAGTAGATCTTTACTCGTCGATCTGCTACTGCTCCTCGAATAAAATGATATCGAACATCAATGTGTTTAGTTCTTTTGTCAGAAGCTTCATTGCTACTGAGAAAGATAGCGCCTTGGTTGTCGCTAACACATGGTATCGATTGGATTGGGAATTCAAGTTCATTAAGTAATGTTTTCATCCATGAGATCTGACGTGTACAGTCAGAGAGAGCCATATACTCTGCTTCAGTGGATGACAATGCAACCGTCTTCTGTTTCTGTGAAACCCAACAGACAGGTGCATTCACAAGCTTGACAAGATATCCAGTCTGTGATTTTCGGTCATCTTTATCTGTTGCCCAATCGGAATCAGCAAAGGCAAGTAAGCCTTCATCCGATTTGCCATTATAGACAAGTTCATATGCCTGAGTACCAACTAGATACTTGGCGATGTAGAGTGCCTTCTGTAGGTGTTCCTTGCTAGGATTAGCACCGTACTGAGACATCTTTATTACGGCAAAAGATATATCTGGTCGTGTTCCTAACGCCAGGTAAAGAAGAGAACCGATCACTGATTGGAATCGATGTCTAATCTCGGGATCAACCGGACCATCGTGCTTGGTCGGTTCATAACCGCTAGGCAACGGTGTATATGCCGCTTTGGCGTTTAGAACTCCAATTTTGCGTAAGATCTTGTTGAGATACGACCGTTGATCGAGAATGATCTTTCGGTTCTTACGATCTCGCTTGATCTGCATCCTCAGAAATTCTACTGGCTCGCCTAAATCTCGGCATTCCCAGATTTTCATGAATTCGCTTTTCAACCGTTGGATGAGGGTGCGATCCGAACCCATAAACAAGGCATCATCAACATAGACAACGGCAATAACAACTTTGCCTTTTTCTGTGAAGATGTATACGCCAGCATCGGATAGGCATCTTTTGAATCCCAGACGTTTCATGGATTCTGTACACTGATACCACCAAGCACGTGAGGCTTGTTTTAATCCGTACAATGCTTTGCGTAACCTCCAAACCTTGCTGGAGTCCTTAACGAAACCTTCTGGTTGTTCCATATAGATCTCCTCTTCTAGTGCACCATACAGAAATGCTGTTTTAACGTCTAGCGCAGAGATCTCCCAATCTTCAAGCGCTGCTAGTGCAAGTAGAAGTCGTACGGTTTCGAAGCGTACTACAGGAGAGAACAATTCGTTATAATCTATTCCTTCCTTCTGCGAAAATCCTTTCGCTACAAGTCTGGCTTTCATCCTGCCATCTGACTTGATATCAAATACCCAGCGAGATTTAATCGCTTTTCGGCCTTTGGGTAATGTTACAACGTCGTAGACATGTCTGTCATTGAGCGATTGCAACTCCAGTTCGCAGGCTGCTTTCCATTTAGGTATTTCATCCTTGGGTCGCGTTAGAATCTTCTTATAGGTATACTCTCGAACATCGTCGAAGTTTTCCTTTGGAAGTTCTGCAGCGAAAGAAAGCAAGTGATTGAGGTAATCTTCTCCCCCTTCCTGAGCTAGATCTCGTATATCTTCGTCTTCATCCATGTATTGTGGATCTGGATCTGACGCAGGAACAGTAATAGGTACCGTTTCAGGTTCATTTGTAGGATTAACCTGACGTCGCCAGTTTGCAGTGGACTCGATATCACGTTCTATGTAACGGGCCTCTTTTCTACGTCAAGCCGGAAGATGAAATGAGAATAAAGAACGTGGAGAGATGAATAACACCCGAACACAGCAGAGCCTCTGACTGGTTCAAACGTATGATTCAAGCCTACACGCAACGCGGACACCTGAGATCGCCGATCGAAGGTGTGTTTTCCGGGTCGAACCTACCAGGTAGCAACGCGGAGTTTTGGTATGGGTTGTCCTTTTGGGTTACGCGGACGGTCGCAATCGATGAAGGACTTTAACCAAAGACCTAGAACGACGAGAACAGAAGGTTAGTACGAGACTTGAGACTATGAAATACACCAGACAAGAGCTTGAAGCTTGTAGAACGAGATTGACAATAGACGGAAACTACTGTACAGGATCCTATCTACCTGGTTTATATACTGTTAACGAATGCTGTCATGATCCGAACTGGGATCGTACTGTGTCATAAGGTACAGGAATATC
>JANHQD010002817.1:0-16448 GCA_024721195.1 Marasmius sp. AFHP31
TCATGGCAGCTTCGATTGTTCTTGCATCTCACCCTTTCATCCCCTCACGAAGGTTCCTGGTCTGATGTTATTCAAGATCACCAAGTTTTGGAGAATGTTAGTCGGATGGGCAAACAGCGCATCATGTTGAAGGAGCTATACGATTGGTAGGGTTCAATCATTCGGTCTGGTAGTGTCTAGTTCAACCTCTTCACATCTTCATCTTATTCCTCCATCTCAGGATCGAATGACGTGTCTGTGCATGACCACTCCTCGATTAAGGAAGTTCTCGGTTCGGAAGGTCTCTCGAAACCACCAGGTAAGTCAACTATTCAACTAATGTCCGTGAGTCTCTCAAAGAAACTCGAAATACTTTATCAACAGCCTGCCTCGCTCGAAGTCCAGTCGGATTACCACTTCTCCTCATCGTTGCGACTGGAAAGAAACACATCAACCGTCGTCGTCGGCTTCTCATCTGAGTCAGTATCAGCGAATCATCGTTACGAGGGCGAATGAGCTTACGGAGGGTCTTGCGTGAATTGAGTAGGAACTGAACTTGATGGATTGGATGAGCCTTTTTGCGTGGGTTCCTTGATTTTATGATGATGTTCACGAGTAACAAGGAAGCCTCATAGCTTCCATTTCTTGACTGAGATGGCGTGAGTACTTACCCAACCCAGGTCAAGACTTGGCCCAACTCTGTTTGCCTTTGTATAGGTTCGGAACAAAGACCGGAATGTTAAAACACAGGAAAGACGACAACGGTGTGATTGAACTTATCCACGCTAGTGCTTGGTAAGTTATCCCTCCATTCCAGTTGACTGATCATTTCCATTCACACTCTTTTCACGTTCGGCGAAATCATGAGCCATGTGCCATGGTTGACTGAGCTCCTCACTCGCGTCCCGTCAACCATCCAAACTCCGTGGTATTGCTCTCGCTTGGAGACGCTCAACGAGTCGAGAGGGGGAGGAGGAATCAAGGACCATTGGTTTCACTTGGTACGTTCTTCTCTAACTAAACATGCTTATTTGACGAATATCTTTCCAGAACGATGAAGAGGGACACAAAAAGGTAAAACCTTGACCCCCGACTCAACAGCAGCTCCCTCTGCACACTCGGGCGAGAGAACCCCGAACTCATCCTCAAAAGACGAAGGGACAATTATCCGCTGGCTCGAGCGTTTGGGACTCTTTGAAGAGCAACGGTAAGCTACCCTCGGACTTTCTGCGCCCGACTCTGATTATCGTCCGTTATCAAGACATTTTACCCTCACGGGACGAGAGCAATCTTCCACGAGCGGGAAGTGAGGCGAAAGAAAAGGGGATCGATTCAAACTCTTGGTCTTTAGTTAATTGTGAAGAATGGACTCATGCTTCACGCTCGTTATGAACTTGGTATCCTGCGGGGGGTTGAGTTTGATTGACCGTATATACCTATAAGTACTGCCATTGATCCTGCATGATTATTTTGGATCTTTCGCCTCAACATCATTGCTCTCGAGCGCCACCATGTTTGTGAACCTGATACAATATCTCCCTTGAGCTCACTGCGGATTCCGACTGATAGCGCTGTTGATTATATGCTACAGTCCTCCTTTCACCGTATCCCCGGTTTCTGTAAGCATGTCAAGAGTGCAATACTTTGTCGAAGTTTATTGGATGTGCGGAACATTTACTCGGAAAACCACATCCTTCGCCGCATCGTTCCCAGGGGTTGATACATGAATGATAAGAGTCAAAGCATTTGAAGCAACGTAAAAAGTGAGCGGAAGATCCACCGCCCCAGTAACGGGGGAACTATGCGGGAGGGCAGTCGGTGTCTCCGCACGCATAGCCGGCCTCACGACTGTGCTTCAAGGTAAAGCTGGCGAAACTAGGCGCACTGTCTAGCCGTACATGTCCAGAAGCAGTTATTCGAGGAAGGCTCTGAGAGCAGATCTCAGGAAGTCTGAACAGTGCACTAAAGATCATGAGATCACGATAAGGAAAGATCATCAAAGACATACCCGAGTCTTCTGCCACCCTTATTTGCACTAATCACCTTCGAGACATCAAGCATGAGAATCAGGATGTAGGCAGAAAGGTGAATCGCAATATGGTCAGGGATTGCGTTAGACGAACCGAGAAGCGAAAGACATCTCGGCCTCTGCGATGATAGAACCGATATCGTGGTTACGCCTCCTTGCTCGTTGCACATCTCACCGTAAAAGTTAAGAGGTGAAGCAGTCGTGGAAATCGGATCCGGAAAATCGGAGAATTCGTCCGACGTTGAATCTGACCGGCCCTTCAGTGGAGCATGTCAGCTTTCTTCCCACCCTCGACCTCTTCGCCTCGTACCACCACCACTCAGTATTACCCAGTCCTCAAGTGAGCGTCACATCACCGACTCATCAATCTGAAAAAAACAGTGTGTTATCCTGGGTCTATTAATTCGCGTCTCGGCGTCGTAACGACCTCTCAACTTGCATCTTGTCCGCAAATCAAAATGGGAGGCACGGAGGAAGGATAATGATTAAGAATTGCATAGGAGAATATCGGGTATGGACGATCGGGGTGCGTTTCTCCAACTCGTTTGGACTGATACATCGTCCATTCCTCCTGTAACCCAGCGCTATCTCTTTCCATTTCAATGGGAAGTCTACAGTGTTCTGTTTAGCTGTCGAGCCTCCGAAATTGTTACTGACATCGCTTTGATCTTGCCTCCAGGGGATTCAGCGTCCAAGCCGACATCGATATAACAGATTCGATGAACCAAAGGATCGGAAGACAGGCAATGTGGCACAATTTTCCGCCCAAACAACGCTTTCGGCTCCTCTAATCCATTGCTACCGACTTTTCCCTTGACGTTTCCTCATTTCCCTGTTCATCTTTGGCGGCTTGGAGAATGTCTGAATAGTGAGGCTAATGGCTTCACCCACGACGCAGAGCGAGTTTTGCCTCCGTTACTGTGCTCTGTGTTCGCTCATTTTCACCCTCCTTCACTTTTACGTCTCTTGTCCTTTTATCCATCATTATATGCGAGCCCGCTACCTTCGCTCGCGTTAGCGAGTAGTCTTGTTCTTTCCTCACCACAACCGAACTCTGGTGATGGTATGATATTTTTGACTCGTGAACGTAACGGCGCCTGTTTGGTGCTGAAGGCACTGTCAACCTGGCATCATTTGCAGAGTTACCGAGCCCCCAAGTTTATTGCAGTTTTTATTGACGTCTCCGTGATTCTGCTCATAGCGAATGAAAGTTCGATAGCTCTCATCGTCGCCTATGTTCTTGTGCTGGGCCCACTGTCACGACCTCCGCTTTTGGGTGGTGCGATATCAAGCTGTTCCTTTCGGGGTTCTGCGTCATACTTGTCTATACCTCGCTGGGTGAAAGTTCACCTCTTTGACCCACCATTGCGGGCGACCTGCATACTCTTCTCGTTCCAAAGCCTTTCTTCTATATATCACCTGCTCACTAGGACCGAAATCCGGTGCTGGTTACCATTCTCGATTCGTACCCGCTCAGATTGGAGTCACGACCAGCCTGACATTCGTCGCTGTTATGCTGTGTCATCGAGTCTACCTGCAAACCGGCTTCTTATATCCATGGCTGCTACTTAGTCTCCGTCCCGTACGAGACGTCTCGCTTCGTCCTTTCCGAATCGCTCGTTTTACCTCGCATTGCTCAACATTATGTCTCACTGCGTAGTTCCGGTGAGCCTGAACTTTGGAAGGTATGCTAGCCAGAGGTCCTCCCTCATGACTACCCTCGCCCTGCGTTTCTTCGCGTATTTTTTCGATATGCGCCTTACATCGAAGTCATCTAGTCGACATTATTCGGAGATTGAACACCGCGCTTTTTTCCGGTACAGCTATCGATACGTGTTAACTTTTGTTCCTCTTCCGACGTCCCGTTCATGCTCGCACATATGCACGGCTCATTCCATAAGACTCGTTTCCGTTCTGCCTTTCCGTTCCGCGTTTTTGTTCCTCATTACCGATATCAATGAGATTCCTAACTACCGATATCTACAGTATTGGACTCCTGTTGCCGTTCCTGCTCGCTCAGGTCAATTGACACTTTCTCCCAATCACGATATCGCTCAATTTCATTAGCCGCGGTCACCTTTCATAGCACTGTACAGTGTAAACGGAATGTCCTGGTCTCTACAGGCGTTGTTCTCAATATACGTATCCTCTCAACTCACTTTGGATCCATAATCTGTGTGCTGTTTGTTTCGGCATAGTTTCATCGAAACCAGTGCTAATCACAGACTCCCAAATTGTCCCCTCACCCATGCTCACGTCGGGTAAATTGAAGAACACGACGACAGGATAGCACATTGAGGCAGTTTAGTGTCGATCGTCGCTCCCGATCCGGCTCAATCGTAACTTGGGCGTTGTCCATGAGGGTACAGGTCGGCTAATGTTTTGACGTTATGTACTGCGATCGTTGATGGTGGCCGAGGCCGAGTACTCGTTCATGAGGGAAGCTCCAAGCTCCTTATCCTCTTCGACATCCTCTCCTCTTCGCTCGGCACAACCTTACATCTCGTAATTGATGTCTTGTCCGCTTTCTGCTTGTATTCTCTAAATTGTAAACCTTGGAACACGACTATTCCGACCCTTGGATCTCTCAATGATTGGCAGCTAGTAAGAACACCAAGACGGTGTTTTCTTTGCCTTTTACTTCGTCCTTCCCAGCTGACAGTCCTCGTAGCCAAGCTTGTGCTTTAGGACTAACGACTATCTAACAAGATTTTTTAGGTACGCCGACTAGCGACTGTGGTTGAACTTTGCCTTTCAACTGCTCTCTATCGTCCAGAACCGCAACAATAATTGCCGAACCTTTAGGTTTGGCTCCTCTACGAAATGCTCTGGGGCCAAGAGTTTGAAATTTAGGTTCTCACGCACCATATATAAGTAGGTATGACTTTGATTAGCGGTCGGCCCACAAGGTTCGAGCCACGCCGCTTGCGGTCATTCCCCCCCAGTCATCATTATGGATAGGAATGCTCATGATTGTTACTGGGCTGCCGGTGGTGTTGATCTATGATCAAAAGGATCCTAGCCAAGAAGAATCCCGCCGGCGACGAATAAGGAGGGAGTACCAGTCAAAAGCATAACGAACACCGTAGCTAGACGAACGTCTCTCCTCCATTATTTTCCATAGTCCGTCGCTGATGGCTTGTTCTACAGCCTTGCCTATGGAGGAGCCTGCAAGCAAACCCGTCACGGCGATCTCGATCTCGAGCCATTCCTGAACCTGCGCATCTGGGTTCATGTACGATGGCAGACGGCGGACTTCGCATCCTCGGTATCAGTTGTCGTAGAGAATATGTGCTTCAGGACACCCCACCTTGTTGGTCAGTTCAATCTACGCACGTTGCAATCATGCAGTTGACATTACAGCGTCGTAGAGACATGCGCTCCCTTTGCTTGATGTATGCCACCAGGGCCTTGAACTCGACTCCCAAATCTCCGTTATTGAGATACGTCAGTGCTCACGTCCGGACAATGGAATCTGCCTAGTATTACTAACCAGGAAACGAAAGACACCCACATATTACTAGGTTAAAACGGCGATATTTTGTTCGCGGCAGAACAGAATAAGCGATCGTTCGAAGGGTCAAATCCGAACATCTCGACATATTAAGAGATGGATGAGTAGAGCGACTAGTAGCTACTCCACATCGTTCTCAAAAGGCCGTATACTCTCCCAGGACCTATCCTGAAAGCCTCCGGTTCCACGAATGGCTTCCTTGGAAAGAGGGAACTCCACCGAAGTCGCTAATGGCAAGGATGAATCCCGCCTACTATAGAACATCACATTGATTGTTTATCACGGCCTTTGAATCCACGCTCTTCCAATGTGTGATACCACAGTCTGTCCCATATGGCTCAACTTGAAGGCTGTTTGGATCTCTGCCATGAAATAACGGGGTACATGTCCTGGTTTGATGAAATCAACCCCGACGTAGAAATCGATGACAACGATTGAATTCTCCATTCCGCCCGATGGGGTCATTAGGCGGGAGCCCGGTTTACGACATCAAAGCGAGTGGTTTGGCCCCGAGGACTCTGAGATACTCTTTTGCAACAATGGATCTTCCATCTGGAGGCAACGGTTAGCTATGTGTATAGAAAATGTGAGGGCGTCCACAGTGGCCTACATGATGGCCGTACTACGAGACAGCTTTATTTTGTCTCGTTCCAGTGCGGTGTAGAATACAATCTCCTAGAGCATGGTGTCCTCTCAAATTTTGCGGGGGAAAAGTCATTCCGGCCGGTGACACCAATGGAACCCTTTTGGGAAAGGTTTCCATGGTCCCCAGACTTCCCAGACCTTTTGGTATCTCTCAATAGTACGTGGTAGAGGAAAATTCGGTGGCTAACAGGCCCAGAATCTCTCGGTATAACGATGTGAAAATTATATTACCTGTTGCAAGTATGAGCCCCAAAAATCAAGTACCTTTTTCTTCCTCGCACGGGAACAAGAGACTGCTTCCCCCTAAGCCTTGCCCCCAAGTTCCGATTCTTTGATGACACAGGATGACACCTATCAATGAACGTGGCTGCCGAATCATGATGTTGCCACCATGCTGTATCGACAACGATGTGGCGCTGTAACATCTTGGCGCCCCCATTACGAAGGTATCCGATGAACTTTAATGGTTGATGGTTATAAATAACATCGCCCTGGCCCGGGGTGTGTTAGGCTCACATCAATTGCGCCCACCCTGTCTCACCGTGGTTTTCCAGGCCCACTTCAAAAACATGCTTCGTCTCCCTTCGCATTTCCAGTCTATCCTAATCTTCTTACTTGGCATATTGGTGGAGGATGTCTGCTCCCAGAACTTGCCGTCCACTATTTCCTTTCGGGCAAGTACTTTCGCTTCCCTGCGAGTCAGACGCTCACTGATCCGGGCACTTACCATCACAGAAACCTAAGATTGTACACTCGCTCGAAGGCCTTCGAAACCTCTCAGCCGCGGCAATTGATCAAGTTGTGCAAACTGACAGCTTTTTCTTGAACCCAGGACCTCTTCCTAGTACGTTCAGTAAGATTCCAGTTTTACATCACTAAGAATTCTCACAGGCAAGAGTTGGCCCTATGGAGACTTGCTGGCAGAAATGGCACGATTTGACCTAATAACCTTGCAGGGGAAGTACAAAGCTACAGTACGGGACTTTTATCTCAAGGCCCTACAGAATTTGGAAGTTGACCGCGAGTATGGACCCCACTTCATTCTCCATTGAACCATTAACCATTGTCACTGTAGGGTTTGTCCATTACAGGTTTATGGCTTTTCTGTGCATGCACTGATACCAAGCTTGTGTCCAGACTAGGTCTCAACTGTAAGTCTCAGTCACCAATTTATTTATAGCAAGTTGCTGATTGATGCTATTGATCTATAAAAAGTGTGTATGGATATGCAGCCTTACTTGCATACCACGCTTACAGTGATATATCATTCTTGAGGGTTGCAGAGAAGAATTGGAATCTGGGGCTGTCATTCACACTAACAGACGCAGATATCAGAGCTGGAATCTCTGGAGTGAAGAATTTCAGTATAGCCTCGGGATGTACTGATGGTGGTGGTGAGTGACTCAGAGACAGCTCACAGTATGGCTATGCTAATGGGTAATTCTTATTGCTGTAGCTGCCCTCATTGGAGGAACATTTTCTGTGACAGTTAGTGTTAAACATGCAAATACCCACAAGGATCCTGACATGTTTGGTCATTTCAGAATAATGAAAGAGACGTGGCCTTGAATGCTGGCACCACTGGGTAAGCTGAAGTTTCCTTCCAAACTGTCATACACTTCAATGCTCACTCTCCATTTCAGGGACTTTGTGATGTATGTCCATTGTGGGAGTCATGATGCTTTGACCTGATGAATGCAGTCTATCGGCAGCATTATCAAGTGCCACATCTAATCAGACCTATCTCCAACTCGCACAGAAGTCTGCCGACTTTGTTCAACATCACATGTATGCGGGGAATGGACTTTTCTTCAACCAACTTAACTCTACGAACTGTTCTCCACTGAATGAGAGGAACAAGTATCCTTATGATTCTGGATCTATCATTCATGGCCTGTCCTTGCTTTCTTCTCTAAATCAGAACACATCAACAATGAATTTGTGAGCCAGATTTTCTCAGTTTTTTGTCTCTGTGTTCATTGATAGGTGGTACTACACAGCACACGGGAGATAGTTGTGAAAACAACCTCTAATTTGGCCTGGCACCAAACCAGATCTGATATGATTCTGAGTAAGTTTTACACATTTTTATCCAACCCATAAACCTAGCTGAATAGACATATGAATAACAGATCTGAAGGGTATACTTTTCAGCGAGAAAGGCGAACCGAGGGCCCATCTTATGCGAGGCTATACCGAGCTATTACAGGCGAACACAACTTCGACAGACCTTAGATTGTATCTAGGAAGTTACATCTCAACACAGGTGCATCCCTTGTTCATGTTCCTTTGAGCTCACAATATCTGAGATTTTTCTCCAACAAACAAGTTTAATGCAGTCGTTGATTTGGCAATGTCAAGAGGCAGTAACATCTACGGCTCTCAGTACGACGGGCCACCTGGAGCTCAGTTTAACAGCGACTCGCAGGTGGGAGCCATAGCTGCACTACTTGGAGGCCTGACTATTGGCGGGAACAATACCTCTATAGAACCTCCCGGAACCTCTGACACTGGTGCAGGACCAAAACCACAATCACAATCGCTTCCAGTTGGTGCCATAGTAGGTGGGGTCATTGGCGGGATCACTTTGGCAGGACTTGTAGCCGCCTCTTTATGGATAATCAGGCGTAGAGCTCAATTGGACCATGAAACAGCAGCCCAACGGGAAGCTCCCGTCCCTTTTCTTGACACAACGCCCAGACCCACAGGGAAACACCTGCCACCACCTTCTGGGACCTCCACCGTTTTGGGTCGCAGTGGTGCAAGCTCCAAAAGCGGGATCACTGGTATGCCAGTCGGCCCAATGGCGACTACGATGGAGGAGTTGGTGTCGGCACGAAACCAACATCTGGGAAACGAAAGACAATGGGACCCGAACGAACTACCGCCAGACTACAGCACGCAAATTGCGCGTGGCGGCACTTTAGAAAGAGGAAATACTACTGACTAACTCTAGGCATAATAAATCCTACATGCCAGGAAAATTAATATACTTACACTTCAATTCTGGTCCTAAATCTGCTGCTGGGACAATGCTTTCACACGGAACGTTGGGCTTTGCGAAGGCAATCTATCTGAATCCAGCTTGAGGCCAATTCCATTTCAACGGGGTGAGTCTGGTTTGTCGTCTTAGCTTCAGCTGTGGGTCAGAACCTGTAAACTTCTATAAACCCCGAATGGTCTCACTCCTCGTGATATTGAGGCAGTCTGGGCGGTGTGATGAAGGGAAGTATCCAATCGTGTGAACAAGCCAATAACCGACAGGGAGAATTCTCACGAGACCATGATCTCTTTATTTGGGCACAACGGCATTCAGTACTGATCGGGACAACGAGTTGTACCAAAAAATGCGCGCATACATCTACGGGGCATGCGTTACTTGAATAGCTGCCGTGGGAAACAGTGATGATCACTGAGAGTGTGTGTTGCTGCACGTCTCAATCCAATAGCTTCTATAGCAGCCTTAATCGATACTTGAATTCGAAGTTTCACCAGCATTCTCTTCTGCTACGCTGGAAGTTCTCCGAGGGCGAGGCATGAAGTAACTGTGGCTATGCGGATGCATCAATTGGCCGGTCAAAAAGCTGTTCGCGAATCCCTTTAATCTGTTCAGTGAGTCGGCCAAAAAAGAAAACTAGATAGAGGCGCTTATTCAAAATGCCCAGAATTCTGAAGACCAGAGTCCACCTCAGACTTTAGCCCATACTCGATTACCGATTGAAAACTTGGCTAGTATTCACTACGGAGACCGTACAAAATACGACAGGAAAGTATTAAATCCTGAGAGACTTTGGAGTTAGTCTGGAACTCTGGGAGTACTTCACCTCAGATCGCACCCAAAACACGCTACTCATGGTCGCACGGGCGCTGTGAGCTCGGAGGTAGGATGCTGCCGCCTACATCTCAAAACCGGGCCGCCCGTATATTCCCTTGTCTCAATGTGTTGCGCAATACTCGTGCTGGATTGTATTGACGTTCTGGGTTTGGCGGAGAAGCTGCTATCTGTTGCCATATTGCTTTTCGTGGTGTTGATAGACCGAATGATGATATGCGGGTTCAGCAAGGGGACTTTACCGGAGTACTACAGAGTACTCGTTAGATGGTGGATTCAGCTAGATTGCTTATACTACTGAGGCGCCTTGATCTTCCTCAGAGTCCTAGTTCACAAGAACCTCCTCGAGTGACAACACACAAATCGCACTTTTTCTACTGTGAACCTGTGCCACAATAACCTTCAGCAGCCTAATAGTAATTTTTAGCGATGCTGTGATTCCTGTTGCCAAAACTCGGCGGTGTAGGTAAACTTGCCTCAAAACCCTTTCGTCGCCCGGAAGCATAACAAACTCAGAGACTTTTTATTGACATGTGCGTTGTTGAGTACCTAACTTCTAACCATCAGAGGCGCATAAAAACTGTACGCATCCGCTTATAAACCACCAGCAACCTCTCAAACCTTTCTTCTTCATTCTTTTTTCACTAACACCGTTCTTTTTTACGCCCAGAAACAAAATAATCATAAAGGCTATTGCTCTTTGTTTTATCGGCTTCGTGCCTCTCGCTGGTAAGCCAATTTGGACAGTATCAACCTGCCCTGGCGCTCACTACTTTGACCAACCGTAGCACAGGCCGCCGTTATAAACCTCGTCAATCGCGGGGAAACATATTTTCTCGGTACCTCTACCGTGACTGAGGGCTTCACTGAGACCACGTACCTTGCCAACGCTGGCCTTACGACCGCAATCGAGACAACTGTGGACGGGGCTGCCGCAACCACAATACTATGAGTGTCCAAATGGGAAAAAATTATTTTTCCCCCCCCGGACACTCACTTCCCCCCCCCCGTAAAGTAAGTCATTGCGGGGGGAGGTATATTTCCCCCCGCCCGGAGTATGACCCGGAAACCAGGGTAATTCCCGGCACCTCTGCATAGCCACTTACCTATTTCCTACATGTTTTCCTTGCTTTTAGGTGTGTCCCAGAGGTGAGGCTTGGTGATCTAAGCTAAGCTGAATATCAGAATATCATTATATATAAAAAAAGAGTCTCTATGTGTTCTAGCTAACTTTTCTGAGCTGATTGGATTGTTGTACAGCAATATCATTACAGGGAAGATATTAACAAGGGGCGCAAGCACCAGTGAATGTGCGCGTCATGTTCGACGGATGCATGTGCCGTTGAACATGGCACAAACATGATGGCAATGTATACACATGAAGGGAGACTTAACAGGCCGACTGCTAATTACTTAACTTGCATGTAGGTCATTCCTGATCTAGACTTAGCGAGGGCCCTTTGTGTTGACTTGCATCGAAAATTAGAATTTACAGGAAAATAATTATTCCATTCTACATGCCAGGTAAATACTAAATTAGAGTTTTGAATATTAATTATTTCTCATGCCATGTTCGTGCCATGTTCGACAGCACATGCATCCATTGAACATGACGCATATGTTCACCGGCGCTTGCGTCCCGTGTAAGCACCTAACTCTGCAATACGTGCTTATTGGTGATCCTCATATGCCTCATTGATATCGCATGTGTGCCTTCACAAGCGCACATAGTTATCTCACGTGCCTTCTCCCCCTTTGTCCACTTCTCAGACCTCAGTCTCAATAAAAAAACCCCCTATTACGGTAGGTTTTTATAGGTTTTGATCTGTATTGCTAAAAGGACATTGCTAAATACAATAAACAATGCCGATATGTTCTCAAAAATTTCACTCGGTTTTTGTAGAATAGCAAGTCACTGAAACATATCAAATACATGACAGTTGGGCTACCACAAAATTCCTTGTGTCGGGCTTGTGGTAAGTAGTTTGCCCATGGCTGGCTCAGCTTGGCTTAGGCTTATTTTTTACAGCCTTCCCTTGGATGCACAACTGGGAGTTTGGTGAATTAGAAGGTGTGTATAGGTTCCTCAACTACTAATAGACCATCCCAGATATTACTTGGTCTCTCCCACAATCACGGGAGGCCGTTGAAAGTCAAGCCGAGCTGACAGCTCTGTCCTAAAGCGCTAGACGCTAAGACTATAGAAGCAACAGCGACAGAAGTCGACTAGCGGAGACAACGACAGAGATGACAGAGACAGTGAGCAGAGAGCAAGAGCAGGTAGATAACTGGTCCTAGTCCAATTGACAAGTTAGATATATTGAAGGTAAAGAGAAACAAAGTTAGCTACTCACCTGGTCCCAATGACAAGAGGTCAAGATGAGGGACCAGGTGTAAACTGTCTAGCTTATATACTGGGGTATGAGTCGCACGAGAATAATAAGAGATAATAGGGAACAAGGAAAGAACAATAGTAGTCCAGGTATGGAATAAGAACGAGTCCGGAACGAGTAACTGTTGTATATAAAAGAACAAAGAGAACAAAGGAAACAATGGATAGGATGGGTTGTGAAGATGATGTGAAAGAACAAGGATGAGGAAGGAAATGATGGGAATGATGAAGAGAGGGGAACCAGGTATCTGGTAGGCGTCAAAGTAACAAATGGGCGTCAAAGTGACAAACAGGTGCTGAAAGGGGAATGGGTGCCAAGAAAGGAAAAAGATAGGGGAAAAGCAGCACTTCATGACAGGCTCGGCTGAAAACATGGTTGGCTCAGCTCAAGCCATGACTGGAGCCAAGCCATGGGTAACACTAGCTTGTGGTAGTGATTTGCCATGGACATACCACGGAATTAACATGGAACTGACAATAGAAGTCAACTCTGTGGTCACTGACTGTGCAAGAATAGCCTTCATCAACATCAATCAACTCTGGCTCAGCTTCCGATTTGCTTTGTGGCACATCTTACCCTTGGTAGTAGTCCAATTGCCCTGAGTGCTGGCTACCGTGAGCTGAGAAGCGCTGGGTGTGAGTTACAGATTCTTTGAGTCAATAAATAGAAAGCACGGCCATGAGATCTGGCAAAGATAAGTGAACATCTGTCTAGTTAAAACATTGAAGCTTGTGTTGAAGTAGTACTTCACGTGTCCATGCCACGGACATTCGTACTTACTCAGTTTAGGTATCACATGATCTACTGTGTTAGGTGGCTTACATATTCCCATGGGATAGGACAGAAATCTTTTCGTTTCACGAAGTCTCACCACAGTTGACTACTCTATCAACTGAGGTGAGCACTGGCTATACTTTCCCTTATGCCTTTTACTTACTTTCTACTTTGTAGCTTTCTGTGTTTACAGGTACTTTATATTGAATTAAGTTGACTACTCTATCAACTGAGCTTTCTGTGTTTACAGCTTGCCATCTCAATAACAGCCAGTACTCACCCAGCAATGTTAGACCCACTGCGTGAATTGTTTTCCAAGCAGGGAAGGGCCATGATGGCTATTTCAGCAACACTGACATTCTGGCTCAGGCTACCACTGCAATGGATATCCTGGAACAAGATCATCCTGATGAGACACATGTCTTTGTCTATGATAACACAAAGACTCACACAGCACAAGCTCAGAATGCACTGGGCACACGGAAAATGCCTGTCAACCCAAACAAGGACTTTGGTTACTTCTCAGAGAAGGATAAAAATGGAAAACTTACCAGACATCGTATGGGTGATGGTCAATTCCCAGGTGGTAAACCACAATCCCTCTATTTTCCCGCCAATCACCAGCTAGCGGGGCAGTTCAAGTGAATGCGGGTTTTGATTCAAGAACACATCAAAGAGGGAGCAAAATTACCTGATCAGACCAAGCTGCTTGCCCAGTGTTTCAAGTTCCAGTGCAAGCTGGGCACTACCAACTGTTGCTGCCACTGTATTGTGTTCATTGAATCTGATTTTGTGAACCAGAAGTCAAAACTCAAGGAGCATTGTGAAGCTTGGGGGTTCCAAGTGATCTTTTTCCCAAAATATCACAGTGAGCTCAATTTTATCGAACAATGTTTGGGGTATGCAATAAGGATTTACCGTGAGTTTCCGGGATCCACAAAAGATGGCAACTTGGAGTGCAACATGCTGAGGAGTATACAGTCAGTCTCCACAGAACTGATGAAGAAGTAAGTTTCTTGACAAATTTAGATGTCAAAAATACTTACCTTTCACTGCAGGTTTTCGACACAGTCAGATTGCTTCTTGGATGCCTACCGCAAAGGCCTTTTGGGTGTCCAGACAGCTTGGGAAGCAAAAAAGTACAGGGGACATCGCATAGTGCCGGATACTATTTTGCAGGAGTTTGATGAAGCTCATTCTGATAGCACGAAAGGGTAGAGAGAGAGAGAGAAAGACATAGTAGATTGTTGGTAGAAGTATGATACGTGGCAGAATGTATGTGGATGGGGGAAAAAATTCAACCTCAGAATTTGTGCCATTCCCACACCTCATGTGACCTCGGCTAATGGTCGATGGGTGTGAAAGTCGCCTGCCTTAGTTCAGCTACTTATTATACCTTGCAATGGTATTAAAGATTTTGAACAGACTGCACTGCCATAGCTCTCTCTATTTCACTGGTGAGACCAAGGAATTATGATCTCAACCCCATGCTGGTTGAATGACAATGACTAAGCCACTCACCACAACAGAGTCACCATTGTCTATTGAAACACAATAATGACATAATAGAGTATGCTGCTAAGTTTGCTGATGTTCTCCACCAACCACTGACTGGCACGGAACTGACATGGAACTGACATGGAACTATTTATTTATCAATAATCAAGAACCTCACTAAATTACCTTTGCATGCACATCCACAGACAGTCCACAGATCTCACATGGAGTTGCCACAACCACAATATCTACCCGATACAAGCCCACCCTCATTGCAAGTCAACTCATACCACAGCTTGCAATGTGAATATGTGCCCCAAACCTGTAAACTGATTGCTGCTGAAGCAGTAAAGCATGGTAATTCTTGTCGTCTTCAGTGTCGAGTTTCTGGGTACAAGGCCATTTGTGCCATACAGCTATTGCATGGAGCATGGTAACACATACTTAGGCTCATCAATATTCAGCACAGGTGACAATCGAATGTTAGAATAAATCACTCAGGGGTCCATAGACTGAAGAGCGACTGCCACACGTTTGTGATACTACCGGACAATATTGTTTGGTCATTGCTACTTATCTTGTTATCTAGAACAACCTCTGCCATACTCTTCAAAATTTTGATCCCTTGTAATCTTGGAATGTTCTATTCATCTTGAGGCCTCAGAACATCAAGATTCAGATATCATTCAAAGAAACATTACATCGAGTATAGTCACCATGATACTACTCATCTTTCCGAGAGTAGCCTATCTTATCACCACATGCATGCTGCCAGTGAATTGGTAATCAAAGATTTCAGCACCTAAATTTGAATTGGCTCACTCAAGATGGTAGCTGAGTACAATGTTACTATAGGGGAGTCAAATCAGCTTGGAAATGTTAGCCACAAGACCTACATATTCTCATGGTATATACAAGGATATTCTGACACTTTGCTTAGCTTAGATCACTAAGCCTGACCTTTAGGACACACCCAAAGGTGAGGGAAATGTGTGGGAAACAGGTAGGCAGCATCAGGAAGATCAGAAAAAACCGGTCTTGGCCGTTCCTGGCCGGTTTACGCTAAGGATCAGGGTCTCGACCGGCTATGTCTGTTTTTCCGCAGGCTGAGTTTTCAGCACACTGTCCTAAAGCGCTAGACACTAGGACTATAGAAACGGCGGCGGCGGAAGCCGACTAGCAGAGACGACGAGGGAGACGACAAAGGTAGCGAGCAGAGGGCAAGAACAGGTAGATAACTGGTCCCAACGACAAGTCAGATACATTGCAGATAGAGGAAGACAGAAATAACTACTCACCTGGTCCCAACGACAAGAGGTCAAGATGAGGGACCAGGTGTAAACTACCTAGCTTATATACCCAGTCAGAGGTCTGAGATATGAGTCGTGAACGAATAGGAAAGACAATAAGAAAACAATAAGGAAACAATAGTAGTCAAGTATAAGACAATAGCGAGTCCGGAATGAGTAACTAGGAGATGAGAGAAGACAATAAGAACAATAGAATGAATGGGTCGTGAAGAAGGTGTAAAAGACAATAGTGTGAGAAGGAAATATGTGGGAAGGGGAAACGGGCGTCTGGTAGGCGTCAAAGAAACAAGTAAGCGCTGAAAGGGGAATAGGCGCTGAGAAAGGAAAAGATAGGGGGGGAAAAGCGGCACTTCATGACATTACCCCCCTTCTAGGATTCATCGTCCTCGATGACTAGGCCCCTTCTCGATAAGCTGGTCCTGCTGCGGCGGGGTACTTCTTGTGGAATCGTTTCACTATCCGAGGGGCGTTCTTC
>JANHQD010002817.1:19739-44308 GCA_024721195.1 Marasmius sp. AFHP31
TTGTATTTCCCACAGTCGTTTCCTCAGTGCTTAATGCCCAATTTGGTTGTTTCCTATCACATCCCACATTCCTTTGGACACAGACACCTCCCCAATTGACGATAAACCTTCCACATGTGTCCAAGACATCCTAACTCACCTGATTTGAGCCCAACCGGTGTAAAGCACCACTCGCGGTGTATAACAAAATCTAACAGAAAAGTCAAATCCTCCCAACACACGTAAGTGTAGCTGAAGGGTGCGCGAATCGGGGATCGGCGTTGATCAAAGGTTCCGCTCTTAGCTAGACTGTAGTAGCAGCCTGGTAGGAAATCTGACTCAAGAAATAGCTCAACTCGGGCAATCTCGAACTCTGTAACAAGCTCTGAAGTCTAATTGGTATGTCGGAAGAGAGGTTCTTAGGTTTGTTTCGGGAATAGATGGTGTTGTAGTTGCTTCGGAAGTACGTCCTTAGGCTCAACTAGCTTCAGGGTATTCGTCCGCGGGTAGCAATAGACAAGTCAATCAATCAAACAATAAACAAAGACTTCAACTAAGTCTGTCAATACCAAAGACCAATCGTCAATGGGTACAATGAATCCTCAGCCCAATTAGCTTCAGAAGTTCAACAATGTGCTAAGCCTTCAAATCGGCATCGCGGACAAACAAGCAATAGTCAATCAAAAGTTCAATGGATTTCAAGTTCTGCTTTCAACAACGTTCTATTCTTTTACTGTTCTAATGTCTCTCCAGAAGCGTTCCCAAGTCTACTAACTACCCAACAAGTGGAATAGCTTCGTATCCTCTGAATACTCTCGTACGGATTGCTTGGGGATTCTTCATGAAAACCCCACTCTTTATATACTCTACGATGTGCTAATTCTACCGATTCGTACAAATTTGCTCGATAACCTGCTTCTGCAGCCGAATTTACTTATTATAGTAGTCAATTGGAGAGTTTTGTATTATTCTACGCGTTTTGGGATCCAAAGTCACCATTTAATATTTGCTTCAGAAGATCCTTGTGTCGCGCTATTCGGTGGGTTTCGTTTCCCCTCTGCCCAGCCGCAGCTGGTGTATCTTATTATCCTATCTGCTTCCGTTCATGAGTCATATCTGTCCGTCCCTCAGAATTACTGTACTCCTTGTACGAAGTTCAGCCCTTCTGCAGTTCTTAGGTCGGGTTAGAACCTCCTCTCTTACAGCTTCTCAACGACTATAGTACCAGGTATCCTTCATCGGTGCAAGAGGTATACTCTCGCCATTTAGAATGGCTAATACCTGCTCCGAAGCTTATCTAGTCAAATTCCTGATGGTCCTTGTGGATCCCAGGTACCGGCACATTTTACTCCAGCGGTGGATTCACAAGTCCGCTCCTTTTACTTCGAGAGTCCCTTCATTTCCAGCCTTCTAAGCTGGCTTTGGTAACTTCCGAAGTTCAGTTCTAAGTCCTGTTTCTATTATAGCACAGGTATTCCACCTTCAGAGGCGAAGTAGTACCTCCAGGACCATCGATCATATTTCGATCACTTGGATACCGGGCCTGGAACAGCTTTTACTGTGGTACCACGTTTCTACTTCCGAAGTGAAAATTTATCTTCCGATCTTCCGGTGCAGAAGTAATTGAAGGCCAGAGGTGTATTCCTCGAGCCTTACTTACTTTCTCCCCGAACTCACTATGAGTTTGCACAACATCTTCGAACACTTTAGAAATGCCTTATTCCGTAGGTGCACTCCATCTTATATGTTCTAGGGTGACTGATTGATGTTTACAGAGTTCTACGATGTCAATCCATATTCTGACGACTCGACCTTCAAAGTGGGCGATCGCCGTCTCATCATTTCTCTTCCCTTCAATCAGCATAACGAAACTCTGTTTGGTCTCCTGTTCCAACACTTCTTCCTCAGTCGCCACCGTTCATTATCTTGGGGATACCTCATTCGTTACAATCATTATCAAGACAAGGTGTACTTCTGCGAAGTCCATTTCCATATCAACCTTCCTCTCGCTGCTCGGAAGTATGTCAACACCATTGCCGAAGGGATCGCCCGAGTCGGCTTCCTTACTATGAAGACTGCTCTTATTCCCGGAGCTGTACAAGCCTGGATTGACGCCATTGTCTTTGCCGCCGAGGCTCCTGCACCTCCAACTCTGGGATATGAGGAACTTCGGTTCTTCACCTTCACTCCTCAAATGGGTCGATGGTTATCCCGTACCCCTCTAGCCTACTCTCCCTTAGTCTGTGACCTCTATTACTTAGATCCTCTTCAGCAGGATGCAGCCTGGCGTTATTCCGATTCAGAAGTAGACGTGCCACCCGTTATTCCTTGGTACAATCACCTAGACGATACGGTACTGCCTAGTTTATCTTACTTAGACGCGTAGTACACTCTGCCCAATGTAACGTGATCGCGTTCCTTCTTCCGAAGTTCACCTATCTAGTTTCAAAGCGAAATTCTCAGTTATCTGCTCCCGTGGAGCCGTACTTCATGTCATGTTTCATTGGGTATTACTTAGTTCCTGCTTTGGAACTTCATCTTTCCCACAAAATCTTTCTTAAAACCTGCAGCCCCGAGCTTTCGATCGTTGCCAGCCATCCTTGTCCCTTCGCTGTCATGCCTCCAGTCCGAACTATAGAAGACCACTTCTGTAATCTCCTCTTCAGTACGTTTTGGCTCGATGTTACTCCTTCCAAACCAAGTCTAACCTTTCACAGAGCTGTTTAAGCATTGGCCCTACTACAAGGATTATTCCCGCTCATTACCCGAACATTGACTCATTACTCGCATTCCTCTTGATCACAAGAGAGAAGCCTTGCTGGGCCTACTCCTTCAGCACTCCTTCCTTAGTCGACATATATCCCTTTACTGGGGTTTCATTGCGTGTTTCGATATTCGGCAAGCCCCCATCTACTTTTATCATGATCTTCTCTCCGACAACCCTCCCTACGAGGCTCAGGCTATCATTGACATGGTCGCCGAGGCCATTGCGCGAGTCGGGTTCTTACATTCGCACACTGCATTCCTTCCTGGCGCTGTCGATGCTTGGATCGACTTGGTCATTGGTTGCATGGAGGATCCTCCTCCTTCAAAGTTAGAACCCCAATGCCTCTTCTTCTTCGAGTACCACCCTCTTATGATTCACTGGGTTACTCGTCCTTTCTACCACTACAATCCCATTCTCCACGAAGAGTTCTATCTCGAGGAGCTGAACCGGGCTGAATCTCCATCCGTCTGGGACTACCAACGTGAAGACTCCGAGCTGGACAACTACTTTGGATGGGACGAGGTGGCCATTAATAACATGTGGGAGTAGATCGTTCCTTAGGTATCTTCTTCCGAAGCTCCATTCTGGTATTATACTGACCATCATCGTACAGCTCATACAATCCCGTCGTAGACGTTTGTTCCTTTATCAAGAAGCTGCCCTAGTCCATCATCGTAGATTAGAGAAGTTGTTAATAACGTAGAGTCCTTGTACCTCTGAATTTATTACCAACCCTCTTCTTCAATCGTCGTTCCGAGCTGAGTTCCTTTCAGTGTTCCTCTTAGCTAGTCCGCCTACCATTCTCTGCTTCCGAAGTGCATATTTCCACTGAATCTTCTCATCTGGATGTCTCCGAACCAGGAAACCGTTCCCTTGAATGATGACTACAGACCGAGTGCAAGCTTCTGAAGTTACTCTTCAGCATGCTATTCCCCTACAGTTTTCAGAGAAGTAGGTGTTCGTACTTCCGAAACACCTTATACACCGGTCTGAGCCTATTACTAGCCGTTCGGGACTTACGCTAGTACTTGTGTCCCTAATGTTCTAATTCACACTTATTAAGCGCAAAATCACTTAAAATTATGGTTCGGAGGCTGCTTTTATTAGCAGGTGCTACAACGGGGAGAAAATCAAAAGGAAAAGACTCGGTAAATGGAACGGAAGACTAAATCTTTAACACAATCTATGTATATGCTGTTGACCCAAACCAACTAGGCTGCCTCAGTATGACTCTGTTCAAGTTTCACCCCAACTTTGCTCTCTCTGTATGATCCTCAAGGTTGCCAGTCTGAGGATTAGACTGAATATCCATGGTAGCTGATGGTGTGCTTGTGGCCCGTCCTGCTCTTTGCTGGGATGCTTCCTCAGACAAGTGGATTGATGTCATTTGCTGTTGAACACTATCCACAGACTTGCCATATGCAACACGCACAAAAATCAAGGTAGGTGCTAGACCCTACAGAATAACAAAAACAGGATATAGACTGCAAGATAAAACACGATGTGACAAAGGCACGCACCGACATGAGGAATCCAACACTAGCAAGATCAATTGGGATTGTACCTGTATGACCTGGATCCACAACGCCATGTACCACTGCAGTGGCAATTGCAGTAATTGGGTACAACAACCCTGACTCAAGGCTGCAAAAGACAATAAACCACATAAAGATTACAAAGAAGATGAGAGTGTGAGGACCCACTTACATGGCAGCAACAACTGCCTTGTGACTTGATTGTAACCTTGGCACTCCTGAGTGCCGTCCCACTTCACGACTGATCCACCAGATCCTACCCGCTGAGGTCCATAGATTATGCAGTTAGAAGGACAGGTTGAATCTTGAGCTCAAGCACTCACCTGCCAGCAATGACAAAAAGCCATTGAATACTGCAAGAGCTATTGAGTTTCCGTCATCAATCTGTGTTCCTTGACTGTAGACATGTCGCATGGTGGACTTTCTGCTCAGACTGATCATTATCATCATCGCAGTTGCAAGATATATCCCTGGTTGAACAAACTTTTATCAGCACTGGGACACAGACTCAGGTGGTGAATGAGATTGGAAGTGGATAGTTACCATTCAGTACCAAGGAAGCTCCTCCGAGGGTGTACAATATAACCCGCCTAGATCCCCAAAGGATGTAACACCGATGAACCTGGATTGGACAGGGAATTAACACCTTGTATGCAGCACAAGATATCAAACTCACAAGCATGATATCAGCAAGAATACTTTTAGGATCTGTTTATCAGTAACAAAACAACACAATGTGGGCTGAGCACACTTCATAAGAGGGTATAGGAGGTCAGCAGATCTGGTTAGAAGGATGGGTCTTGAGAGAGCTTAGAGCCAAAAGATACAATCAACACTTACGCCCAAAATGTTGTCCCTGAGTCACCCTGGAATGCATACCTCGCAAAAGGTTCAAGGTCTCGTGTTTTGACAGCATCAAAGTAGACAACAGTTTGTCGTGCCTTACCATATGCATCTGATGCCACAAATAGACTTGCAATGGCGAACAAGAGCATTGTGCACACCGGGTATAGTCCTGAACAAGACCTTCGCCGATAGAGGACGCGCATACAGAGCCCAAAGATAATTGTGTACATCCCTGTTTGGCAGAGACTTTAACAGTGATTAGGATAAGTTTGCCAATGCTCACCGTAGATCAGGAACGTGAGCTGGTGAACCAAACATGTAGGGAAGCTCATAGATGACACCAGACACAGGGTGACTCACTGAGAGTGAGGCAATTGGTGCCACAATGACTGACTCGAGTGTGAGGAAGGGTCCCAGTATCTCTTCCAGCTCGTCATGTCGGGAGGCCATTTTGCTTCCTGAGGGGTGAATGGACAGCAAAGGATATCCATGGACCGAGTCGGGTGAGATCTTTTATATCCGCTTGCTCTTGTCTACTCAAGATGAACAATCATCTCTGGATTTGAAAAGATGAAGCAACTCGACATTAACACCAGAATTCTGACTGAGAAACCCTGAACGAGACAAACTCGCTACACGGCTGCAATCTTCTTTTGAACCAATCAAGACACTCGCCACTCTCAATATCAAACCTCAATATCAAACAATCTGCCTTGAGATAGAGATATCCCAAATTGAGTTCCAACCGTTGACCCCAAGAAAATCGGGTACTCACAGTGTGTGTTCTAATATAACATATCGTGATATCGTACTCGGGACGAGGGCCACAGGAAAAGTCCGAACTGTGTTCGTGAAGCGTTAACTGGTACTAGGAGATACACGACGGGGGCGATGAATCATTGATCTCCACAATCCCTTAGCTGGTAAGTCATGAGTTCGTCTGTTTCAGGCGCCGCTAAAACAATATGGGACATGAACAATTGGATTGGAGAAAGGTAAACCACGCACGTTTTAGTGCAGAGTATCTGGGATTGGTGAGGCCTGAGGTACAACGACGCCACCCCAGAGGATATCGACACCGGGTCAACAACTCCAACGTCTACAATAGGTGATAGTACGACGAGACCCGGCATGTTCTTAGATTCGAGTCGTGTGTGATGTCAAACACTATATCGTCTATAATAAAGACATGGTCAACACAGGATAGTGACTAATGAAAGCAGAGGTCAGGAACGTACTCTCATCCCGCCCACCCAGCTTCCTCGACCTGAAAAGTAAACCCTCCCAACGCGTTCCCCGCAGATGCCACCATCCTGTGAATGGCATCAATGCATCAACTCCCCCGCAACGACATCCCGGCTCCTCAAACACCCCCTAAAGAAAACGGATTCAAAAACCCATTCTGTGGCCAGGTGACCCCGGCAGCCGTTAGTTCTTTAGTCGCAACCACCTCGTTCAAGGATACCAGTGCGCGAAAAAGACATACAAGGATGGTCGAGTGGCTGAGTCTCAAATATGGCTCACGAAACCCTGGGCGTAGCCCAAGTCTAGATCATGTTTGGCATATCAACGTGACGGATACTGACCACGAAAGACCGCAAAAGTTTCCACGAATTTCGGTTGCTGTATGTATCATCCTCGGATCCACAACCTGTTTTAGTGCAGTGCCTCTAGATCTTCAATGATCTCCTCCACATCTCCACAACCATCCCAATACCTCCCGGAGACTGAGATGAGTAACACCCCAATTCGTGTAAGAGCGTATCGATATCTTTAGCATCGACACAAAGTCTCCACCATACGACTTAGTTGAGCAAGCTTCTTTGATTAATGAGGCGGTGTCTCGGAGAGAGTCATTTGACTAGGTACATTGTCGCTGTGCGTCCATGGGAGTAGCCTGTTGAACGTAGGAGGTGAAGATGTGACGCTGAGAGATTCCCATGTCACAATTTGACCGCCCGTCTGAAATTAGCGTCTGAAATTAGCCTCGTACGTGCTGCGCAGTATCCCAGACTCAGCCTGAACATATGGGTTTGAATATGTAAATCGTACGTATACTAGACCAGGCCCAAAAGGGTCGATTTCGAACGTCCATCACGCTATCGACTATGTCCTCTTCTGACATAACCCAAACCAACCCAACTGACGATTGGAAATACGTCTCCGAAGGCGGTGCGACCATCGTCTTCTCCTACATCGGTCCTTCCGAGCCAGCTTTCAACAGTTTAGTCCTCCGATTACGAAAACAGCCCAACGTACCTGTTGGTGTCCGTGATTCCGATTCCGATGGGGAAGAAAGCGAAGGCGAAGACCCATCCATATCCTGCTAATGCCAATGCATATCCCGTCTCGTACCGAAGGAACATGTGCCAAAGCTGCAGAGCGTCGTCGTGAGTATCCATTCGAATAGGTGGTTACGTGCGATGGCGAAGGCGAAGGCACATGAGGATGAGAGACCAGAGAATCGGAGGGAGAATGGGGGGTGGATGTGCATAAGCATAAGGGTGTTTTGGCTACTGATCTTGTTGGGGGTGGGAGTGGGGGGTTAGCGTCGAGATTAAGGTGAGTCTGAGTACAAGTTTCCGATTCGTCCCTTTCCCTTCGCAATAAGAACTGACGCCCTGCGTACTGTGTAAAGCCCGAATGGACATTCCTCCCCAACCCAACGTACTCTCTTCCTCCACCCGTATCGTCAAAACCAAAACCCGTCAGTTCTGTATGCATCTCTTGTTCCGGAATCATCAGCTCTCGCACCACGCCACGACGCACGCTTAAGGTCTCGTGTCACACGGATATTGCCCGTTAATTCTATTCTTTGCCGACGAAGGACGCGTATGGGACACGTTGGATGCGTTGTACGATGCGTGGGATGCGTCGGTGGGGAAGGCGAATAATTTGAAGGTTTTTCTTGGGGGGAAGGCGCTGAAGGTAGATGAGGCGAAACTCCTTCCCTCTTTCCTCGCTTCTCTCGTGTACCGTTCGCTCTTTTGTAGAAACATCGACTCTGAGACTACGCTCTCCTCCGAACAATATTCATATCATCCCTCGTACCCCTCCTAACCCGCATACCGGCATTACAGGTGTTGAATCGTCTACAGAGGGCGTTCGATATGCTCGATGTCGAAGGGTTGGGTAAGCTTTGGGAGGCGTTTCACCGTCAACACCGTCAATCGTAGCAAGGGGTGCCGGAACTGGGAGAAGGGATGGAAGAACCAACGATTGACGAGTGGATGGGGTTTATCGATGGGTATCTGGAGGGAGGTGATGCGTTCTTCAACCGGAGAAGAGAAAAACAAGGGATATAGGTATACACAACCCCAACTGAGAGGGTTCTTGTTGGCGTACCTGTTGAGTGCGACGTTCAAGGATTGTTCGGTTATGGTTAGGATGGGGAGGTGGAGGTGGACCCAAGGAATGCGACGATGATTGGATCCGAAGAGTATGACGAGGTTGAGGAAGTGGGAGGTGTTGGATGGGGAGATTTTTAGGGAGTATGAGAGGCTTGTGGATATGGGGGAGGGGGAGAGGAAGGTTTGTGTGGATGCGTTTGGTGGGGAAGGAGGGTGTAGTGAAAATTATCTGTTGATCGACGCCGCTGTAAATCCTACTGCAAGCTTTACGGTTTATAGATCCTTTCTGCAGCGTTTTCCCCGAGGTGATGACTAGATAACCCCACTAGTACTCAAGTCAAACGCGCATCGTATACACAGCAACCAGTTGAACCCAAGGTGACTGTTGCTTCTTTTTGGTGTCTATTTCTGCTACTTATTTCAGTGCGGATTCTGGTGGGTGTTTTCAGATTCTGGCTCGTTCGTGGGTGTTTCGAGTCGCGTTCTCGTCGCCGAGATGGGATAGTGCAAGGAAGATGAAAACGTGCTAGAAGGTCCAGATAGATAGATAGATAGATAGATAGATACACAGCATGGTCCCATGAAGGAACCGCCGGAGCCGGAATAAACAGAGAGATGAGCACACCCCAACAAGGAGGAGGTCAACCAAACTGCTCACCCGACCAGACTCGGGCATTTCGATATTGTACAGGAAATGGAAACTGATAGATCGTACAGTATGATATGTTGACGAGAAAACGCCCGAGTAAGTGAAAACATTGTCCACAGCGCCAATGACCCTAAATGTCCGCGTCGCTTGCTGACTACTCTCCCTCACTATCACCATCCGTCATATCATCATCAAACACCTTTATTGGAGTCTTCACTCTCTCTCTCCATCTCAGAACAATCGCGAGTAATGCACTCGCAAATTTACTGACAAAATCCCAGTCAAAAATACACCGCTTCAGCATCTCCAGCGGGGCTGTTTGGTAGGTTCTCCAGTCGCCCCATCTCTTCGCGATGTCCCTTACTAACAATAGTCGAATTCTCCCCAGTTCCACATCCCCCATACACCGAAAGATCACATGTTCCGGTGTCTCATATTGCGACCCACATCCTCTGCACGTTAGATTCACCCAATTGTCAGTCTGAATATACTCCTTTCCTGCACGCGCTCTGAAGACCGAAGGACATAGATCTCCGAGAAGCAATCTCGTCAAGATGACTCGATGCCGATGGTCATGCACTTGTTTCAGGTAGTGCCGAGCATAGAGAGTGTGGTGGCGCGGGGAGTCTTTTGTCGCTGGGTCAACTGGTTCAATTCTGCCCCTCAGAAGGGTAAGCTTCGAGTTTGTGTCGATCTGGTTCTGTAGTTGCTGACAAGCGAGAGAGGAGGTTCGAGTCATTAGGTCCGTCACTAGGTCGACTGTCATGGACTCCAAGGACGGTAGCTGTAAACTCCCTTCGCTCCCGGGTAGGTTTTGTAAAACCCAGTCAATGTCCATCAACCAACATTGCTCATTCGCATCTCGTAGCCGGCTGCTTGCTCTTAAAGCCAATGACGTGTATGATGGCTGTAATCCCTCATCATATTCCTCTTTCATTCTCTTCAGCAAGTAGGCAAGGTATCCCAGCGTCAATATAATGCGCCTAGACTGTAACAGGAGTAACGCCGTTTCTGTGAACAGGCCCGCAAGAGTTGACTTCTTGCTGAGACCTAGCATCCGTCTCAAAAATTTCTTCTGCACATCTACCAGCTCCATAGGGCCCTTTGTACCCACATCTACAATAACTTCCGTCCCAAATATGAGATGGCAGTCTACAAGTGCAGTGTAAAGATTTCGCGCAATGGAGGGGGGGAGCCTCCGCCGCCCAATCAGGCGGTCAGTCCCAAATATTCCACATCCTGATGCCCTTGCTTTACGCGCCTTTTCTGTATAACACCGCTCGAAAATGTCCCGCTGTACTGACGTGAACAGTATGCCCACATACTTATACTGTTTAACCAATTCCAACAGCGTCCCAGCCATAGTGAAATCACCAGTGAACTCACAGTGTTTAGTGAGAAGAGGCCCGAATTGCATGATCTTTGACTTACTCGGGCTGAGCTCTAGAAAATTGTCTCGACACCATTGATCAAGGTGATTGAGATGCCTTTGCAGGCCAGCCGCCGTTCTCGACATTATTACCATATCATCTGCGTGTTCCAAGTGCGAAATCTTCACCCCTTCCAAATCCGCGTCATCTACATCCTCAGGGATGGCAAGAGCAGCCAGGAAAAGGTTCCATAGTAGTGGCGACGCCGGATCACCTATCAGAACACCAGACAGCGCCTGAAATTCTGGCGATAGCTCTCCCTCCAAGGAGATCATGTACCTCATCCGGTTATAAACCGCCCGCAACCAGTCAAAGTATCGCCCCGTCATTCCGCAGGTCTCGAGTCGCGCCCACAACACATCTTGGTTTGTAGAGGGAAATGCATTGGATATGTCAACAAATGCCACATAAAGAGTTTCCCCCATTGCTCTCGACTTCTCTATCAGTGAACGGAGGATAAATCCGTTGTTCTGGGTCCTAAATCCCTTCCGAAAGCCATTCTGTGAGGGCGGGATCAGACCAGCAGCTTCTGCGGCATCCGTCAACTTCATCTGAACTAATAACATTGCAAACTTCAGGAAACAACTTTCTAGTGCAATGGTGCGGTAATTCCTCGGGTCCGATGTGTCCTTTCCCACCTTCGGTATGGCCGTGATCAAAGAGGTTAGCCATGCTCCAGGCACATCCGACGTTTCAAAGCATTTATCCAGTAGGGAACAGATGTCATCGTTGTCCATCTCCATCAGATCCGAATAGGCCGATTCGTCCACTCCTTTGGTATCGGAGTGTCTACGGGCATCCAAGTAAGCCTTTACCCTTTCAATATCTGCAGTCGTCGGCCGCAAGTTCAGGTTCTCAAACATAGAGGGGGGGGTTTGGTACGCCCGGGCCGCAGACTGGCTTTGGTAGTGCCGCAGTAGAGTCTCGTCAAAACCCTTTTCTTGAGGGTCCGGAGGATTCATCCTCGGTATGAAGACATCCATGAGCTGAGCCATTGTCGCATCTGATGACTGTGCCTTCGGATAGCGTAACTTCTTATAAAGTCTCCAGAACTGTCCACTGGAATTCTCAGCCGCCTGCATTAACTTCTGAAGCACCTGTTTCTGCTGTATCCGACGGTATGCTCTACCTCGATGTGATTTCCTATTGAAAGACCCCTCTCTTGAGACCCCCGTTTGCTTGGGTGGTGTTACAGATGGCAGATTTGTGACTACCCGTGATGTACTCGGGCCTGAGACAGGTTGGTCGAGCCCACCAGTGTCAGTGCAAGTGAACCGCACCCCCAAGTAGCTTTCTAACGGTTCCAGTGGTAGTGGTTTCCCAGCACCCTCTTTCGCAAGCCGGTCCGCATGCTCATTGAAGTCATTACCATTATGTGCTCTGACCCATCGGAGATGTAGAGGCGCGTCGCGTCTACGAATAGCCTTTACTATGTCGCTCAACAAATCCCCATGTACGCAGTCCCATCCACAGGCTGACCGTTTTGGCGCCCAGTGTGTTAGTGACTTGATTGCATATTCGGAATCCGTAAAGATGCGAAGCGTCCGATTGCCAGGTGCACGGAGTATTGCCACATATATAGCAAACAGTTCAGCTCTCGTGTTGGTCTGTGGCCCCGGTACCCGATATGCTTGATTCAACTGGCTATTATGGCCATAGAACAGTCCTGCTCCCGCTCTTCTATTGTTCCCGTTGCCCATACAGGATCCATCCGTGTAAACGCAGACTTCTCGAGCATTCGGGTCAGGGAGATGAACTCTGCCATAGAGATCATCCAACTTCTCCTCTATCGATTTTGGCTCTTTGTCCATGAGATCTGCATACATCACGTCAAGTTCCGAGTTTCGAGGCAGGTCAAACTGGGGTCTCGAGCGTTTCCTGTTCTCCCTATGATTCTCACGCTTCTTGTACCCCCCAGGAATGCGTATGCGAAGGGACAGATACGAATGGTCTGACCATTCCGTGCGTTCAGACACATCAAAGCGCTGTACCCAATCGCGACAACTTTCACTGCTTATCATATAGTCAACTACAGCGCAGGCGAAGTGAACTTGCCCATTCGTCCTATCCGTCTTCTTCTGATGCGAGGTCCAGCCCCCATGGTCACCCTCTATCCCCACTGAACCATTGAGAATAGTCAGGTCTGCGGAGGCACAGAAGTCAAGCAGCTCCCTGCCGCGAGTATCAGCAGAGCCGTCCATGGAGAACCGTGCTGGGTGTCTGCCAGCTGGGCTTTTTGATTCTGTGCGGGCATTCAAATCTCCACCCACTAGGAAAGGGAAACCCAGCTCTCCAGCTAAACCTATCGCGTCCTGTAAAGCCTCAAATGGGTGAACGTCCATCCATGACCGCCAGTCTCTTCTGGAGTTTGTTGGTAGTATATAGACGTTGAAGTACAGTACTCCATCCACTTGAAGGACTAGTACGTCGGGTGCGCACATATCCTCGCGCACCACACAGGTATGTCCTTTCCGCACCCATGTTGTGACTCCTCCCCAAGGATAGTCGAAGTCCACACTAGGTCTCGGCCTCGAGAACGCCGTGAACCCATCCAGTGCGGGCGCCTGCTCAGTGTCATAGAGATGCGTCTCTTGCATCATGATCACATCGTACTTCAATAGCTCTCTGCGCATATCATCATCCCCCAGGATGATCTCAGGTCGCCCTCCAACGTTCCAGCTGAACACAAGGTTGTCGTAACAGTCAGAACCAGAGTCATATTCACTATCCACACGACTATCCTTATTAACATCAGAGAAGGTTCTCGGGAACGGCACGGAAACATCAACTTGAGCCACAAGCTGCGCCGCTTCAGGAACACAATTGGCATGCATATTCCACAAACGTACAAAATCTCTGGCGTCAGCGGGTGATTTGAAGACCAGAACCAGCGCACGTCCCCCATGCGCCCTTCCAAAACGCCATGGGAACGGAATGACAAGATTTCCCACCCTATCTCGGATCATTGAGCACCACCGTCCAAGGCGCGTGTGATTGCGCGTTGGGTTGTTGTCAAACGCTCGATACCACAATCCAAGACTGACAACACAATTTGGGGGGGTTAACCATCGAGCGGACGTAGTGGTCCGTACACCCTCAGTAGGTCCTCCTAGTCGCTCGAGTAGCGAGCGAGCACCTTGAGGACGACCCTGGATTCTGTCGAGAAGGGAACGTTGGGACGGCTCACCCGAGGGTGTTGACTGCAACCCGGGTAGCGATAGCCGTTCATGTAGCACCCCCAAGGACGAGGAATTGGGTTGAGGTTGGCCATCTGCAGTTGGTTGTCCTATCGCCATAGGCGATGCATCCCGTGAGGGCACGCTGCCTTGCCTTGGCAGGTTCGCGTCCTCTCCTTCGTCTCTCCGATACACCCCGTCGTCGTCATTCTCGTCTCCGAGAGACACTCGGTCAAGTTCCATAGTTGGTGACGATGAAGAGGGTGGCAGGTCGTTACTACGATTGTCATCTCGTGGCGGTACCTCCATATATTCGAGTTCGGCCGAATCCTCCTCCATTCTGGGGTTTCCTAACCGATTCTGGGGTTCAACCACTCGTTCAGCTTCTCCATAACACTCTTCTTCCGATTCACAGCTGTCCCCTGAAGTTGTCGGTGAGCGCACACGTCGTGAAAGTCGGCGGCGGGGGTAATGCCGCGATGCGGAAGATAGAGGCGATCCGGATCTGGCCCGCTTCCAGCGTGACGATGCGCTGGGGGTGTCTTCAGACTCCATCTCTTGGCCAAAGGGCTCTCTCATGGTTCGCTGTCCCGACCACTGAATCTGCCAATCCATGAGTCGCGTCATGAGTTGTTGCTGAACTCCCAACTGTTGCAAGGCGAAGCCCATAACACTCGTCTCCGATGAGCTAGGGTCTGGCACAGCTCGGTTTACTGCTCCAACCGGCGTCTGCCTCTCCAAAGAAGCCATCCGTTGATCTAGCATCTGGATTTCTCTCTGCCGTGCTATCTGTTCCTGCTGTCGTTCTCCGTCATGTCGGCGTATCAGCTTCTCGAGCGCAATCTCATTCTGCTCTATTCTCCTTTTGTTATCTGCCGCGTTCTCATTTCTCTTCGGCTGCCATAACAACGTATCGCTGGGGTACTCCGGCTCTGGGAGCGTGGGTGACGCTGCCTTGCGTGTTCTGGCCTTCGTTGTAGGTACAGGCCCGACGGTCGAGTTGTCGTATTCCCCAGCAGTACTCCCGACATGCCGTTGAAAGGCTGCGGTATTCTGTTGCGTCATACGCCTAAGGGTGGACGGTCGTGGTGTGGGGGTAGTAGATGGCCTTGTTGAAGGTGAGACATTGGGGGAACCCCAAGGACGACGAAAGTTGCGGGGCCCAGTCGGGGTCCCAGTCGGCGGCCCAGTAGGACGAGATGTCGCTCTGGTTGGGTTTGCATTAGGGTGAGTAAACACAGCGCTCGCGGGGGGGAAGAACGGTGAGTCAAGGCCGGGTGCAGCTGAGGTAGACGTAGAGGCACTTGTGGTAGCGCCTAGCGAGCACGGCGAGTCGTTTCTCGCTCCTGCCAATCGTCCACGAGCCATAACCAATCGCTCTCGGGTGCCGAACGATGCTGATGGGGATGATGTCGGCGTAATGTAGTCCGTTTCCTGGCTCGAGATCAGCCCATCATTACTACTCTCCCCGTCGTCTCTTCTCCCTTCTTCTAACTCCTGTAGTACTCCGAGACCATTTTCTTCGCCATCCTGCCCCTCTTCGTAGGCGTCTCCAAAGTCAAGTGTGTCGTCGTCGGCCATAATTCTGCTGTCTCACGACCGTTAGTTGATATCCCGAGGTTGAGCCCAAAGTCGAGTCGTTGTGCGATAACGACTGGGGTTCGCTGAATAAGATTGCAGGGTACGATGTAGTAGAGCTCGCCACAGGCAATGCAAAGCTAAGGTAGGCTGTTCGCTGACGGGTGTTGTCGCTGCTGCGAGTTTGAAGCGTCGGTCGACCGTGGGAAGTTTTGTGATGATGATGGGAGTGAAGGGACCACATGCCAGCGTCATGTTTCCAGTGATGATGATAGTGTAACCTGTGTATGTATGTCATTGTACATGCTCTGTCCGCGTAGTCTACAAAGGTAAACAATGGTATACTATGATGACATCCTCAGGATACCCTCTCTACATCGGCCAAACGCGCTTCCCAAGAGCCCGAATGCACCGTATACAATTCTGCGCGCTAGATCACAGCTAGAAAACTTCACTGGACGAGAATGGCATTTAAAGGGTATGTACGCGCTTTTCTTTCTATCAATTTGGCTCAGTTCATCCATCTTCAAGCCAACAGTTGCAAGGAGCTAAGCGCTGGACAAATCACGAACTCACGATATGCGGTGGAACATCTGCACAAATCTGCGAAACAGAATACAGCTGGAAGGCTTTTGTGGTCTGAGGAGGCTGGAACATTCAGCGACGGAGAGTGGTATGTTGCTTTAGAGAATTCAGATTCATCTATACATCTTCGATTCAGGAGCGGATTGATTTCGAACATATCCACCACCGCATTCGGCTCCCGACTGTCAGTACTCATGTTTTCCTCCGACATAACCCTAACCGACCCTAAAGCCGACCAGAGATACATCTCCTCCACCCAATCCTTCCTTCGATGGCGGTCCTCCGACTACGAATTGAACAACCCAACGTCCCCATTAGTGTGCGTGATTCCGAGGACCCCTCAATCTCCTTCTAACGCCAATGCATGCCCCGTCTCATACCTAACGAAGACTTGCCCCAATTGCAAAGTAAACTTTTGAGGACGGTCCTGTGAGGCGTGTTTTGGTGGATGAGAAGACAGGGATTTATACCTATCGCGACACCCACCCACTATACGAACAGAGGGAGATGTCTGGATCCACGGTCCCCCGCATATCCATTCGAACATGTGGTAATGCGCACTTGCGAAAGCTCATGGCCATGAGCGACCGGAGATAGGAGACGGACTGGGGGTGCGAATGTTCATAAGCATAAGGGGATTTTGGATACAGATATTGTGGGTGGGATCGGGAAGAGGGTTAGTGTTGAGATTAAGGTGAGTTCAAAAGCCGAAAACACGAAAAATGGAGGCTGACATTACGGGTTTTCTAGCTCGAATGGTCATTCTACCCAACTCAACGTACCTCTCGCCACAAATTCGGGGGGTGAATACGCGGACGTGCAGGTTTTGCAAACATTCGTTTGTGGGGATTCGAAGCATAATCCCAACAGCCCCAACATTGAGACAAAACCGACCGACCACACCCAAGGCCTCGTCGCGCATGGATACCGCCTCTTTATAGTCCCCTTTTCCGCTGGTGAAGAACGCGTAAAGGAAGCTCTAGGCGCGTCACACGATTCGTGCGAGGCTTCGGAGGGAAGGGGAATACTCTCAGGTTTTCCTCGGGGGCAAACTTCTGAAAGTGCTCATGAGATCGCACGATTCGTTCCTTCGGTTTCAGTTCCGTTGTTGATGGGTTAGGTAGAATCATTTACTCTGGGACAAGGACCAAGAGAGAGGAGACTCGGAACTACTACGAACGCCATTCATATCAGCGCTTGTGCCGTTGTTGACGCGTACGCCAGCGTTGCAAGTGTAGATGCTTGATGTCGGGGGGCTAGCGAGAGTTTGACAGGCGTCCCGTGGCGAAGCAGAGAGAATCCCGGGGCTGGGAGGGGGGATGGACGAATCAACAATTGACGAACGGATGGTGCAAGTTATTGACCGGTATCTCGATCAAATGCAGACGGGGCGTGCGCTCCTATCTGGACCACTACCCTCGGAGAGGTGTATGTATACGGAGCCTCAACCACGATTGTCTTTGTTGACGTTACTTGTTGAGTTTGACGTTGAAGGATTGCTTGGTTGTTGTTAGGATGGGGAAGGTTGACGAGCAGAAGCAGCGCGGGGGGGATTATTCTATTGATCAACCCCTTGACAGCATCGTTCGACATGCACTATTCGTAAGACCCCCATGAGAGCCGAGCCCACCGTAATTCCTACGGTCCAGCTATCAGTTTCCGGAGGATCAGGGGCACCGCATGTCATAGACTACGTCCATGATCGACAGCAATATAATAGATATGAGCCGAGGAGACGAGATTTTAGAATTTTTGGAGGGTATGGAACGCCTAGGTACCTTTCTCGCCGCAGAAATTCCGAGCTCACCTTATAGTTTCAGATACTTTGGTGGACTCGCTATGGAATGAGAGTAGGGGCGCATTCCGAGCTCTTTTAAAGATTGCGCCTAAGTACCGTGTCTTGTCGTACGCATGGCCTGTCGTATGCTATCCAAGCTCAGCCAAACTCTGAACCTCTCGGAAGCAGAACAATACCCCGTTCCATCCATGGTAGAGATGGGAACTTGAAGCCTCTTGACGAGGGCTTGAATTCCAACGACTTGTCGATGACCAGGGTTATGAGTGTTTACTGATTTGTTTGTCCGGCCTGCCGATCGAGTCGAACAATATCTATCGCTTCCTTCCTGTAAGCATTGTACTCTGGAGTCCACTAATTCATAGTTGGGTGATTAGTGCTTTTGACTTGCGAACTCTGACAACTCGGCCTTTAACTGCTCCGAACGGTAGGCTCTTTTCGCCGTATCGAGGGTATTACAACGGAATTTACTTGTAACTCAGATGTCAGACTACTTGGTAGCTTACAGGATACAATTGTCGATGTGATATATGCTATAGCGTATCACAAGACCGAAGGACGAGCTTCGTGACCTCAGACAATCCGCAGCGGGATGCAGTGACATTTGAAGGGCACAGGCTCGGACGAGTATTGGCACGTCCGAGGGGCTCATTAATCAATGGTCAATACTCGATGGTCATAGACTGTAATCATACCTGTCCGCCCGTATGAAAAATCACAATGGTAAGCAACGCTGAGAACTGGAGAACGAAAAATAAAGAAATCCATGAATAAATAATGGGATTGTATGGATTAGATCAAGTAGCTAAGCATAAAGGCGGAATACCGAGATAAAGCAGTGGTCACAACTCCAATAGGATTACAACAGAGAATTCTATGAATAAATAAAAAAATTGTACAGATTGGATTTGGTAGCTAGGCATCAAGGTGAAACACCAAGACATTGAAGAAGCGAGCACAAAGTCAAAGGGAAAAAGAATCTGTAAAATAGAACAGAAGAACAAATCTTTACAACTCATTCAAGAAGCCCTATGATATACACTGTTAACTGCTACAAATTAGACTGCCTTAGTCTGATTCTGTTCCACCTGAGCCTGAGCCTTTGGCTCTTCTGTATGATCCTCGAGTTTGCCGGTCTGTGGATTAGACTGAATATCCATAGCAGCTTGTGGTGCACTTGGGCCCAGTCCTGTTCTTTGTTGGGATGCTTGCCCAGTGTAATGAATTGACAACATCTGCTGAACACTATCCACAGACTTGCCATATGCAACACGCACAAAAATCAAGGTAGGTGCTAGACCCTGCAGAATAACAGAAACAAGATAATTCATGAGATAAAACATGATATGTAACAAAGGCACGCACCGACATAAGGATTGTGGTACCAGCAAGATCAATTGGGACTATACTTGTACCATCTGGATCTAGAACACGACTAAGTACCACGGTGGTGATTGTAGTAGCTGGGTACAACAACCCTGACTCGAGGCTGCAAAGGACAATGAACCACATAAGATCTACAGAGAAAACTAGAGTGTGAGGACCCACTTACATGGCAGCAACAATTGCCTTGTGTCTTGGTTGTAACCATAGCACTTCTGAGTGCTGTCCCACTTCCCGACTGATCCACCAGATCCTACCTGCTGAGGTCCATAGATTACACAGTCAGAAGGACAGGTTGAATCTGGAGCTCACCTGTTAGCAATGACACAAAGCCATTAAATACTGAGAGGGCTATTGAGTTTCCATTATCAATCTGTGCCCCTTGATCATTGACATGTTTCATGGTGGACAGTCTATTCACACTGATAAGGCCCATCATTGCAGTTGCAAGATATATCCCTGGTTGAACAAACTTTACATCAACACTGGGACACAGGCTCAGGTGGTGAGTGAGATTGAAAGTGGATACTCACCATTCAGTACCAAGGAAGCTCCACCAAGGGTGTATAATATCAACTGCCTAGATCCCCAAAGGATGTAGCACCGGTGAACCTAGATTGAAATTAGAATCAGAACCTTGTATGCAGCATGAGATATCAAACTCACAAGCATGATATCAGCAAGAATACTTTTAGGTTCTATGAGCAACATAACAAGGTAATGTGGGTTGGGCGCACTTCATAAGGGGGAATGGGAGGCTTCCCATAATCCTGAGTAGTTGGATGTGGTCATGAAAGCCTGTGGAGTTGAGGGATACAATCAACACTTACCCCCAAAACTTTTTTCCTGAGTCACCCTGCCTTGCATACCTCACAAAAGGTTCAAGGTCTTGTGTTTTGACAGCATTAAACTGGATAATGCTTTGTCGTGCCAGACCATATGCTTCTGATGCCACATGTAGACTTGCAATGGCAAACAAGAGCATTGTGCACACCAGGTATAGTCCTGAACAAGACCTTCGCCGATGGAGGACACCCATACTAAGCCCAAAAATAATCACATACAACCCTGTTTGGCAGAGACTTTAGCAACAATTAGGATGAGTTTACCAACACTCACCATAGATCAGGAATACAAGCTAGTGAATCAGACATGTAGCATTGAAGCTTGTAAATGCCACTAGACACAGGGTGACTCACTGAGAGTGTGGCAATAGGAAACACAATGACTGCCTGGACTGTGAGGTAGGGACCCACGGCCTCTTCCAACCCGTCTTGTTGGGAGGCCATCTTGTTTGCTTAGGGAAGAGGAAACAGAGAAGGGTACTTGCCTCTCCATGAGCCTCAGGTGAAGTCTTTTATATTCTCTCTCTTGGTGCATGATCATCTTGGTAGTGTACTGTATATGATGAAGCAACTCAACATCAACATCAGAGTTCTAATCAATCAAGATGCCTGCCACTCTTGATATCAAACAATCCAAGGGGTCACAGATCTCTGAATCTTACACTGAGTGCTGTAAGATTTGATGGGTGATGTCACACACACAGCAAAAGCCCAAATGCAGTAACACAGTAACAACCATTGTCTGGTCAGAAGTCTTCCCAACGGCCAGTGCACATGCCACAATCTCAACAAAATGTAACTATAGTAATCTCTAACTTCAATGATCCATGATTTATGTGCTACTCTACATTGCAAAGGAAGGAGGTATGTGAGATGGTGATGTGGAGTAGGCCCCGATGCATGCGAACACCAGCTAGCCGACGGTGCTACTTCCAAATGGGTCGGTTAATTGACGAAAAAAACGTTTGACCCCGTTCTAAAATGTGAAAACGTCATTTTTGGGAAGACCTCAGTCGGTCGGCTATCAATTGCTTGAGTGTTATTTGCAGAAATTGCAGGCCGATTATTTGCAGGCCCTTACGGGAAGTCATCCAGTGACATCACCCAAGCATGCCGACTGTCTGCCGGGCTTCACAGATATATCCTTTGAAGGACCGCCCGTCTAAAATTAGCCTCGCGCGCTGCGTAGTGTCCCAGACTCAACTTGAATGATGGATTTGACAATGTAAATCGTACGTATACTAGACTAGGCCCAAACGGGTTTATTCCGAACGTCCATCACCTCTTCTTTCTGGTCAATAACGACGCTATCGACTATGTCCTCTTTCGACATAACCCTGACAAACCCAATAACTGACTGGAAATACGTCTCCGAAGGCGGCGCTACGATTGTGTTCTCATACATCGGTCCATCCAATCCTTCATTCGACGGCATGGTCCTCCGATTACGAAAACAACCCAACGTTCCTGTTGGTGTTCGCGATTCCGACAGCGACTCATCTTCCTCCGATAGCGACGGGGAAGAAAGCGAAGACGAAGACCCCTCGATCTCATTCCAACGCCAATGCATGTCCCGTCTCATACCGAAGGAACACTTGCCCCGATTGCAGAGTACACTCTTGAGGATGGATCCTGTGAGGAGCATTTCGGTGGATGAGAAGACGGGGGTTTATACGTATCCGTATCAAGACGAGAAAAAGAGGAAGATGCCTGGATCGTACCCGATTCACGGTCCACCGCATATCCATTCGAATAGGTGGGCACGTGCGCTTGCGAAAGCTCATGAACATGAGAGACCGGAGAATAGGAAACGCACTGGAGGGGTGGATGTTCATAAGCATAAGGGGGTTTTGGCTACTGATCTGATTGGTGGGAATGGGGAGAGGGTTAGTGTTGAGATTAAGGTGAGTTCAAGAGGGAAAAGAAACAGACGAAAGACGGAGGCTGACACTGCCAGGTAGCCCAAATGGTCCTTCCTACCCAATCCAACCTACCTCTCACCACAAACTCGAGGGGTGAAGACACAGACGTGTAGATTTTGTATGCATTCTTTTGTGAGGAATCATCAAGATTCGAAGCACCATCCCAACAACAACATCGAGACGAAACCCACCCACCACGCCCAAGGTCTCGCTGCACACGGCTACTGCCCCTTGGACCTATTCTCCGCCGACGAAGAACGCGTACGAGAGGCTCTAGGCGCGTTATACGATGCTTGGGAGGCTACAGAGGGCAAAGTCAACAATTTCAAGGTCTTCCTCGGAGGGAAACTTTTGAAAGTTGGTGAAGTGAGTTCGCGGATTTGTTCCCCTTCGTTTCGATTGCTGATCGTTGGCGGTAGAAACATTTACTTTGGGACAAGAACGAGGCAGACGAAAAGGGAGACTCTGATCTACGAATGGCGTTCATATCGGCCCTCGTACCGCTGTTGACGCGTACACCGGCGTTGCAAGTGTTGAATCGGCTGCAGAGGACGTTGGATATGCTTGATGTTGAAGGGCTGAAGAGGGTCTGGGAGGCGTTTCATGGCGAAGCAGAGAGGATCTCCGAGCTGGGAGAAGGAATGGAGGAACCGACAATTGACGAGTGGATGGGATTTATTGATCGATATCTCGATCAAATGCAGACGCGGGAGGCCGGGAGATACACGTTCTTACCTGGACCACTACCTTCAGTTGAGGAGAGGTGTACGTATACGGAACCCCAGCTGCGATCGTTCTTGTTGGCGTACCTGTTGAGTGCGACGTTCAAGGATTGTTCCGTTATGGTCAGGATGGGGAGGCTCCGGTTGGGGGGTGACAACGATGAGGTGGAGGTGGACCCAAGGAATGTGACGATTATTGATTTAGATCCGAAGAGTATGACGAGGTTGAGAAAGTGGGAGGTGTTGGATGGGGAGATTGTTAGGGAGTATGAGAGGCTTGTGGGGGAATCGGAGGGGGAGAGGAAGGTTTGTGTGGATGCGTTTGGTGGGGGAAGGAGGGTGTAGTGATAATTATCTGTTGATCTATCCGAAATCGATGCCTCATGCCACTGAGTCCGCTCTAAAACCCTTTACGGTTTATGGATCCTTTCCTTAGCTTTTCCCCCGAGTTGATAGCTAGATAATGCCACTAGTATTCAAGTACTCAACGTCAAACGCGCATCGTATGTACACAGCAACCGGGCAGGTCATTACATTCTCATGATCGGGTACGGTCTGCATTATTAGAATCATTGAGGGAACGAATCTGAGGCGTACCCAATCCTTACAAGTACAATGATTGATCTGTAAATTTGTTCCGTGTTTTCAGGCCCTACTACCACTCCAGATCCGTGTTTCGCTGTTCATTCCAACGAAATCTGATGTAGAGGTTTTGCGACGCCAGAATGCCCATGTTTCCACGAGATCCCGGGGGGAGGGGGGGACAGACGTTCGACGACTAGTTAGTACACACCTCAGGGGGTTTCGAAAGGTCGAAGCCCATTCATCGATGAAGTATGCTGATCAGAGCTATTCGTAGAGTCGCTCCGATGAATCGACGGAGGAGCTGGACGTATGTTGAGCCCAGACGAGGTACATTTTTCTGTTTTTGACTCTGGGCAACTCCAAGTTCAGCCCCCTCTCGATGGTTGGACATGTTCGCCGTCGTTCGTAAGGTGCTCTGTAAAGAGAGTCACCACGGCGTTATTAAAGGTCACATCATTGGAGAACGGTTGATGGTGTTCGTATATCCCTAAGCCCTCGTACTGCTTCTGTCGATAGCGACGGCGACGCAGCAGAAGCCCCATCAGCCGGCAAAGGCCCCGATACTCTGATGAGTGTGGTCAGCCGGGGGCGTGTCCCTCGGACCAGCTGATGAGGGGACGGCGTTCTCGGTTGTGATAGCACTTGTAAGGACTCGAAACAGAGATCGTATATAACACACTATATACACCACAGTAACTGGGGCAGATCATAACACTCTCCTGATTGGGTGCGATCTGCATTATTAGAATCGAGATCGAGGTGTAACGTCTTGATAGTCCTGTTGTTATGATTACAATTGTTCATCGGTATACTGTTCCGTGTTTTCAGGCCCTACTGCTGCAGATCTGTGTTTCGCTATTTAATCTAGCGAGACCTGAAGCAGATGTCTTGCTACGCCAAAATGCCCATGTTTCCACGATATCCTAAAGGACGGCGGTTGGCGGTTCGACGATTGGTAAGTACGTACACGGTCCAGGGGAGGGTTCGGAGAACACAAACCTTTTGTAGCCCAAACAAGAAGATGAAAGAAAGTGGTGCTGAGTACGGGAAAAAAGGGTCCTTCAGTGTGCACAGGGAAAGTAAATAGTAAGTAAATACTCACGAACGGAAGCTAAAACGTTCCCAAGAGCAGTCTGATAGGGGGACGTCAGGTGGGCGAACCAAAAGCTGATTCTTTTTGGGAAAAAAGAGATGAGTGAAAAGACGCAATTACTGAAGGTGAACTGACTTACACCGTTCCGAAGACACCAAACACGCTGAATGTCGAGAGACGGATGAGGGTGCCAGTGGGGACGAGCGCTGTGCGTCCGCGTTTGTAGACGGAGGTGAGGGTTATGCCTTCGATGATGATGGTTGGGATGAGGATAATGAGGATGCAGACGTTGGAGGCGTGACTTCTAGTAGTGAGAGAGGCTGTCAGTC